>CM053785.1:565008167-565170667 GCA_028749045.1 Cupressus sempervirens
TGTCTATGAAGACTTGGTGAATACGAGTATAGAATATTTTGACTTCGACATGGAGAGTGAGGTTGTGGGGATGACTAAGAGCATGGTCATCTTCTTCAGAAAAAGTGATGTAGTGAGGTGAAGAGATATGATTCACCATATCTTGGAATCATTTTGCATCAATATTTGTGGGAACATTGGTAGATGTAGAGCTTTTCCAAGGACATCCTTGTGCAAAGGGGATAATTTTATTAACTCAAAAATAGAAATTTGAGCTAGGGTACATTGCAGTTGGTTGGCAAGATCATAGTTAGAGATCTTGGAAGTGGTTGGTTGCTTAGAAGATGAAGCATTCTTAGGGTCATGAGCAACTTTTAGGACAACTTTAGATTTCCCACTAGTGATAGCGTTAAGCAGTTCACTTTGTGAAGTGGAAGATTCAACCACTCAAAGTATCACCTTAGGTCTAGTGTCATTATGGTGTTGGGGAGTATGTCACATTTTTAGGAAAAATTTGGGTCTTTCATCCTTAGGTTGGTTTTTATCATGAGAAATTTCCATGCATAAGTATTCAATAGTTTCAATCATGCCAATAATGTTTTTTGTGTCAGCATAGGCATAGCTAATCTTGGCATCATGATTCTTCTTAGAAGCTTTGGAGGTTTCACCTTTCTCATATTTTGGAAAGGGTAGTTTACAAGCTTTTTGGTCAAAATTTTTAATGACACCATCTTTGACAACTTTACTAGCCGTGATGAGAGCTCAAATTATGTCTTTGAGCTTAAAATAGTTTTCAATGTTGTGACCCTTACTTCGGTGATAATTGCAAATGTAATCCTCTCTCCACCAAGAAGGTCTAATAGGTGAGTCATAGGGAAAATAATTATTTGGTAAATTAACCAGCTTGTTTGAAATTAAATTTTTTAAGACCACTTCATAAGGCTCAACTATTGGTGTATAAACATGCCATTTTTTGATAAACTGAGAGCTCTTGTTAGATGTTTATGGTTTCAAACCTTCTTGTTTCTTTGTAGCATTGATAGCATTAGAAAGGTTAAATGCAAGTTCCTTGGTCTTAGGAATGTCCACTACTCTATCATTGAAAACATTTTTTTTTATTCCAAGGTTTGCCTTTATCTTTGTCATTTCCATTTTTATTCTTTCCTTTGTTCACAACAATATCACCCATCTTGATAACAACATCCTCAATGCGATACACACTTTCAACCATTACATTAAAGGATGTGAACAACTATTTTCTTAGGTCAAAATATAACTCTAGTACAAGCATGTTGACAAAAATGTTGATTTTCTTAGCTTCAAGAATTTGCTGAGGGTACCTAGTATAGGGATCTCCATCGTTGAAGGTATGTTGCAAAGAGTTCTCCCAATATTTGCTTAATTTGGCATAATTCTAACACGGTTATAGGATGTTGAATGTTCTAAGAGTATTTTTGGATAAAGCATTGTGTAAGCTCATCAAATTTCTTGAGAGGGGGAGTCAATTTTGTGAACCACTCCATAGCTTGCCCTCTTAAACTTATGGGAAACAAATGCATAAGATAGGAGTCTTCATGTATGAAATCCATACTAATAGCATGGAAATGTCTCACATGATTGTGAGGATCACCATTTCCATCATATTTTTCATACTTAGGAACCTCTATATCCTTAGGAAATGGAGGCATGTATAAACTCCTATCAAATGGAAGAGCACACATTGATTCAATAAATGAAGTTTTAGGTGGCTCTTTGGAAGTTTGCAATTGTGCTAGGTGTTTCCTTAGTTCTTGCATTTCTTCTCTCAAGATTTCAGCTTCAGTAGGTTCTTGTTTTTGGATTATTCATTGCACATCAAAATCTTGATGGAGCTTCCATCCTTTCATTGCCATTTACTAGAAGTATTGATCCCCATTTTTCTCTAAAGCTTTTAGCATCAATTTTTGAGTGAGCTCATCTTGTTGAAATTTTATAACATCCTCAATAGTGATCTCCTCATCACTTTCATGATGTTATTGTCTATGTGGTGAAGGGAATGCCCTCATATTGACTCTAGGAGTCCTTGGAGGTGAGTTATTTCCATGATTGCCACTAATAGGAATATGTTCAAAAGGATTACGATAATAATCTCTTCTTGTTTACTCATTATATGTATGGTGGTTAGCTTTAGCTTGTTGATCCACTCTTTCCCTAACACAGATTATTTCCAAAAGTCTTTCATTTTCACATGCTTTCTCTTCTAAGCAATGTTTGATCTTGTTAGGATGCATGTTGGTCAAAAAAATTTCACACGTGGGTGTGTCAAAGGGTGTTTCAAATGGATTCTCAAAACTATAAAATGGATTATGCCTAATGCTAGCTACCTACAATTGATTAGAATCAGGGTCTTCCACACAAGGTTGTCCATGAGGACATCTAGGTGGAGTCTCTAGCTATGTGAAAATGAAAGGAGAATGACTACCATTACCAACTTGGAACCTAGTTGTGACTAGAATGTAAGGATGTGTCTTTTCTTAATAGGATGAGAGAAGTTTTTCAAATTTGAAGCTCTTATAATCAAGAATAATCACTTGTCAAGGTAGAATAGGTAGCTTATCAAAGACACTCAAGAATTTATAGTACTTAGTGACTCAAGTTGAGCAAGTGAGCAAGAAGATTAATAGAAAATAGATAGCAAAAAGTGGTAACTAGATTTTTGATAAGTGATTATTAGTGATGTTTTGAGACTTACATCTGATGGACTAGACCCATATTTTCAACTTTGAACAACACCTAATATGCAGATGTGTGACTAGGTTCAAGGAGGACTCAAGTGACAAGACCCTAAATTAGATAATGTAGGACATAGAACCTATTTTGGCAAAAAAATTCTCAAGAGATATTTTTTCAGAAGCCAGGTGATAATAGGACAACACAATATGTCGTATGATATAATTTACAATACTTGGGTAACACTTTTCTCTTGGGCAAAAGATCTCCCTAAGTAAGGTGATATACTTGATAACTATAGGGTGACACAATTTGTAGAAAAAAAGATTGCTCGATATTTCTCCAGAGAATGGGCCATAAAGTGCTAGTTTTGTACAAAAAGACAAGTTTTTTGACTTTAATTTTGTTGTGTTTCAATTTGACAATCAGCTAGTTTTAGGACCAAACATTTTTAGGTTTCAGTTCATGTCGAGTAACAAAAGGTTTGCAAATAGTAGGGCTTTTTACCATGTCTCAAGCAATTGAATGAGTAAAAACAACCTTGCCAATACACATTTGTGATATCAGAACAACCTTCCTACCAATTTTATCGAGATGTTTGATTTATAAGAATGTTAACAATAGTCAATACATTTGAAAATATTAGCCAAACAATCTACCTTAGAGTCACAGTTCATTACTCAACAACTTGGCCCATGCTTGATGCTCCTTCACCTCACACCAAGTGGTTACCCATAAGAGATATTAGCTTTGTCATGGAAGTGTCATAAGTACAACCAAGGGAACACAAATGGTGAGTGTGAAATCTTGGGGTGATCCAGGTAGTCCACTAGGATCAATCCTTGCACCAAGAAGTTGAGTCACAAAATAGGGTAGCTACTAACTTAGGGCATCTAGAAAGGGCTTCCATTCATAATTTTCCTATTGCACCAAATTAAGGGACACCCCACCTTGCAGTCAGTAATAGACTTCATGATTACAAGAGGACCTTAAGTGTTCTTGCCTATTGATCTCGTTATGATTGAAATCCCATAAGTGACCACACTAAGTTTAGAAAAACACTGTCTACCAAGGTTTTGTGTCTTTGATAGCCTTGAGTTTATAGTGGGCTGGAAGATTTAGGTATTAGCTTATAACCACTTGGGTCATTCCTCTTAGGTTGTCTAGGAGTAGGCCCTCTAAAGGATCCTAACTGCCATAGATTGCATCCACTCTAAAGGTTCAAGATTTATGATTCACCACAAGTGTGAAGAGCATACTCTCCTATCACTTCCCCCAAACACACTAAAAAGCTTCAATTAATTCTCTTGTTCTCAAAATCCAAAGATGAGTCAAGGATTTTGATTCACCACAAGGGTAAAGAGCATACTCTCCTATCACCAAAGAACCATGATTGCAAGTTTAATGTGCCTATGAAAATGAAACAACAAGTAGATACTACACATGAAATAAAAGAAAAAGCAAGAAAGTTTGACTTTTTATGTGTTGGATAGCCCTGAAAACAATCATTAGTAGCCCTTATGCATTTGAAGCTTTGACATGTGTTCTTTTTAAGGGAATTAGGCAAATAGCTCAAGGTAGCAACCTATAAACATACTATTAGCCCCATAAGTTATTTTCAAAACAACATGTAATCAGAAAATAAACTTCTGTAAAACAACTACAAACTTGTGAAAAACCAACAAACAACAAGTACAACCAAGAAATTAACAAAATCACCTAGACAACAAGAAAATTTAGACCAAGTGACAATTTTTTTTGGAAGTATGTCATACAATATTTTTTAATATACACATGCAATAGTTTCCTTCCAGGCAATATTTTTGTATAATTTGAGTGATAGAAAGAGCTATAGCTGAGTGACAGATTTTAGTACTATCATGCGACACTATTTCCAAAAATGTATTGCCCTACAATTATAAAACTATCATATGAAACTAGAAAAATGTTGACTGAATGTTGTGGCTGTGAAAAAAGAAAAATGCAGACAACATGCAGAGAAGGCAACAAAATAATAACAAATTAAAGGACAAAACCCAATGTTCTGCCCCTTGGTGGGCACCAAAAATATATAGTAAGAAACATGTCACACTCTAAACCATTCTATCCAAGTGATCTCATGAGTTTGGAATGATTGGATGCTAGCTTAGAGCTCCCTATCCACAGAGTGCAAGAGAGTATGAGTCAAATGAAAGGGGCTATTAGCTAAGCCTTACGAATGCTCTTCTTGCTAGTAAGCCATGCAATCAGAGGTTTTCTTAGAGACAAGATGCAAGAGTGCAAATATCTACAAAGGGTGCCTCAAAGATGTAATTCAAATGTAGATTAAGATAACATGAAATGCAAAGTGCACTTATGCTAACAAGAATGAGAGTGTTACAAATCCAATTATTAAGCTATATGATTTAAGCTATTGCGAAATGGAAGCTAAGCTACATGCAACATGATTCTAAGCTAAAATGTTATGATATGAGAGAATGTAGACAAGAAATAGAAGTTCTCCACAAAAGCTCTTTAGAATTTGTATGGTAAACATGTAGCATAACTATACTCAAGTGTGTGGATCCTTAGACAAGGGGAGAGCTCTTTCTTTTAAAGTCATATGGACGATAGAGATCAAAGTCAAGATAATGGAAGATCAACAGTGGAGTTCAAAAATGTGCATGATCCATGTGCACACACAAGTCAACCAATAAAAAAGAAGTTGACTTTCCATATAAGACAAAAGTCACAAAGCCTTTTCTTTTAATTTGTAAAATAGGAAAAGGACTTTATATGTGCACTTTTAAGTGGGTTAGAAGAATGGGATCTTTAATTTAATTACAAGAGGACATGTTCTTTTAATCAAACAATGAACTTAGTATAACATGGTCAAACTATAGGTTATTATAAAATTAATTGATCAATAGCAATTTGGTCTAGGTAAATGATTAATTAAATTAGCCAAAATGCTAAGAAGGGGGCTAATAGTCTAGATGACCATTTTTAGGTGATTTCAATATGAAGAGTGGTATTCCATGAATAGGTGACATCAAAGTTGGTGGATTTGTCAAGTATAGTTTGATCTTGTCAAAATATTCTTCACACATGACATCGCAATGAAATGGTACATTCTTAGGTAATAGGTGCATGAATGGATGAGTTTTGTCAACCAACTATTAGACAAACCTTCTAATGGATTGCAATCTTCCTTATAATGATCTTAACTGACTTATATTTTTTAGTGGTGGCCTTTGCATGATTTCATTGAATTTATCAAGGTCCACTTATATTCCATTTGCATAAACTATGTATCCCAATAGTTTTCTAGATATAATGCCAAATTTGCATTTCTTGGGATTCAATTTGACACTATCTTTTTCCAATTTGGTGAATATCTTCTCCAATACTTGCAAATGATCTTTCCTAGTTTTTTTTATTTTCCTAGGATATCATAAACATAGTCTTCCATTATGGTATGCATCATATCATGAAAAATAGTAGTCATAGCCCTCTGGTATGTAGCACCTATATTTTTGAGACCGAAAAGCATGACATTACAACATTAAGTACCCCAATGATATGTGAAAGCAATTTTGTCTTGATCTTCTAGTTTAATTTTGATTTTTTTATAACCATAAAATCCATCCATTACAAATAGCATTTCTTTTTGAGTTGTAAGATCTACAATAGTTTCAATGTTCAGTAGAGGAAACTCATCTTTAGGACATGCTCTGTTTAGATCTTTGAAGTTTGTACACACCCTAATAGACTTGTCTAGTTTTGAAATAGGAACAATGTTTGATATCTGCTCTACATAATTAATTGCTTTGGTAAATCTGACATCTAATTATTTCTTTAATTTATTCCTGACTAGGAGTGCCATGTGTGGATGGATTTTTCTAAGTTTTTGTTCCACTGATTTGACTCCTAGAGATATAGATAAATGATGCATTATGATATTTGGATCTAGACCTGACATATCAATGTATGACCATGCAAAATTGATTTTTTTAGATATGAAAAATTGTAGAAATTCCTCACTTTCTGACTCTGTGATGCAAGAGCGGTGTAAGAGCAATCTTGTATCACTTGAATATATTTTCTTTTCAATCTTTTTTATTTTATTAAGGACTAGTAGATAGGGGGGTTGCTATACCTAGGAGCTTGCTATTTTTAGTAAGTTATTCATTTGAGCTCAAAATGTTCTCATTTTCTATAGGAAGGTTCCTTTTGTAATTATAAGCCTACCATAAAAATCTCATTTCTCCAACTTAAGTATTAGATAAGTTATTGCGGATTTTCGGTGGAAAAATTTGTAGAAAAATCTTTAGGCTCTGTTGGAGCCTTAGAGTGCCTAGATGAGGTCTGAAAACTCCATGCAAGGGCACTTGCTCCATTCTAAGCTTGTAGATCAAGAGTTGACATTTCCAAAAAGTGGTTATAATAGCCAATTAGAGCAACAGTTCGAGAGTTATGGCCTTCCAAAGTTGGGCTACCAAAATTTCTAAAATAATTTGTCAAAGAGGTATTTAGCTGACTCTATATGTATTGTTAGGTTCTATTAGCCCTAGGTATTATGTTTGAGCATCTAGAACCCTCCCAAGTGACATAAAATTGCTTATTTAAAAAAGGCTCGAACACTGTCTAGGATAACTTAGGGTGATAGCTTGTAGTTTGCCTTGCAAATTACTGTAATGAAGGTGTCCATGTGGGTTAGCATATTGTACTTTTCAAATATATAATATCACATTTGTGGCACAAATAAGAATTCCATATCTTTTTCTCGCATTTTCTATTGTTTCTTTGTTTCTATTATGAGTTTATGGTATTAATAGGAGCACCCTTCATCAAGTGGTATCAGAGCTAGAGTTCTTTATTTTGTAGATAGATCACCAACTATGAGGTAGTTCACACTAGGACCATAGTTTGGGCTAAGCATGTAGACAAATCACTGATTGTGAGGTAGTTTTCACTATGGTTTGAGTGGAAGTGGGAAAATACATCCACAAAGGGAGCATGGTGGAAGAGCTATTGGTGTTACACTTGAGGGTTTCTGAGCCCACCAAAGACAAATGCAAGCATTCAAAGAAAAAATGCATAGAGGAAAGAATCTTCCTATAAGAGATGAAAGTGAGGATGAGGATGAAGTAGAAGAAAATGCCAAAGAAGAGGCAGTTCTAAACCCAAAGAAAGAAAGGATTTTTAGGGCCATCTCTAAGATTGGAAAAAGACCAAAGTTTGAAGTTCCCACATTTAAAAAAAATCTTAACCCAGAGGAGCTGATCAATTGGATCAATGAACTGGAGGAGTACTTTGAGTATGAAGATATTGAGGAGCTTGATAGAGTCAAGTTTGCTAAGGAAAAACTGAAAGGACATGTGAAGATCTGGTGGTAGGAGGTTTAGTTGGAGTGAAATAGAAAGGAAAAGAACAAATTCACTAGATGGGAGAGGATGATAGCTAAACTAAAGTGAAAATTCATTCCTGTAGATTATGAGCTTGATCTATTGAAGAAAATGCAAGGGTTGAAGCAAGCGGGAAAGTTTGTTCAAGAGTATACTAAAGAGTTCTACTGAATTCTCATTAGAACTATCCATGTAGAAGCTAATAAGGAGAAAGTTGCAAGTTATCTTAATGGTTTAAGGGTAAGCATTTAGTATGAGCTAAGTCTAGTTTGAATGAACAGTATTGAGGAGGCATACTAGTTTTCCCTAACAGTTGAGGAGAAACTGAGCAAGAAGTTTGACAACAAGAATAGTGGAAGAGGTCAAGGTGGAAGATCTATCAGATGATCTTATGGTGGCCATAATAATGATCAAAAGAACAAGGATGAGGCTAGAAGTAGTAGTTAGAACTAGAGGGAAAGCAATTCCAACTATTTCCATTATTAGAATAATAGAGATTAGAGAGAAAGAGGTGGAGGACAAGGATTTGGATGAGGGGGCTTTTGTGGGAAATGTTTTCACTACGCATAGAGCATTTGAATGCGCCTAGCACGAAGGAAGTATAAATTGATGAAAAGAAGGCTAGGCAAGAGTTGCACATGTTGATGAAGATGCCAGATCCACATATTTTGAAGATGCTAATAGAGGAGAAGTCCTAGTTAATAGAAGAAATTTGTTGAGTGGTGAGAATGAACCTAATCAAAGAAGGAGTTTGTTTTGCACCAGGTGTAGATGTGAAGATAAGTGTTGTGATGTGATAATTGATGATAGAAGTACTGACAATATAGTGTCAGAAATGTTGATCACAAAGTTGGAGCTAAAGAGATAGAGAAACCCACATGCATACTATATTGCTTAAATGTAAGATGACCATGTCATGATTAATGAGCAGTGTTTAGCGAAGTTCAATTTTGGAAGCTACTAGGATGAGGTACTTTGTGATATCATACCTATGGACATATGTCATATGTTGCTAGGAAGACCATGGCAGTTTGATAGGCATGTTGTACATGATGGGTGAGAAAATACTTACAATTTAACCAGAGATGGAGTGAAGCATAAGTTGAAGCCATTGAAGGATAAAGAAGAAAAGGTATGTAGTGCTACCAAAATATTTTTTGTTGATGGAAAAGAGTTTCTCAAATGTATAAAGTGTGAGAATATGTGTTTTGCTATAATTCCTAAAGATAATAACGAAGAAGTAGAGTAGGTACCTAAAAAATTTGTAGATATATAGGGAGAGTTTTCTAATATTGTGTTAGATAATGTACTTGATCGATTGCCCCCAATGAGGAAGATCAATCACCAGATGGATTTGGTTCTAGGAGCCAATTTTCCAGACAACACAGTGCATAGAATGACACTAGCAAAAAGTGAAGAGTTGAATAGGCATGTTCATGAGTTGTTTCAAAAGAGGTTGACTCGAGAGAGTCTAATTCCATGTGTAGTACTAGTTGTATTAGCACCAAAGAATAATTGAGAATGGAGAATTTGCATAGATTCTTATGTTATCAATAAGATCACAATCAACTACAAATTTCCTTTGCCAAGGATGGATGGTATTATGGACTATTTGAGAAGAGTTGAGTATTTCACAAAGATAGATCTAAAGAGTGGTTACCATTAGATTTGTATTAGAGAAGATAATGAGTGGAAGATTGCTTTCAAGACAAGGGAAGGACTATATGAGTGGTTAGTCATGCCTTTTGGGCTAACCAATGCACTGAGCACTTTAATGAGGCTCATGAATGAGGTACCGAAGGAGTTTCTTGGTAAGTTTGTCATTTTTTACCTAGATGATATATTGATCTTTAGTAAGACATTGGAGGAGCATTTGATCCATATTCACAAGATGTTTGATAAGTTGAGGGAAAAAAAGTTGTTGATAAACCTGAAGAACTGCAATTTTGTAAAGGAGTTGGTGTACCTGGGATTTGTAATCTCAATAGAAGGTCTAAAAATGGACCCAGAGAAAGTGAAGGCTATCCTTAAATGGCCTACTCCAAGGAGTGTGAGAGAGGTAAGATCTTTTTATGGACTAGCTTGTTTTTATAGTATCTATGGACCCTAGACTGAAACAATGAGAGGGGATAGCAAAGAATTTAAGTGGACTATAGGAGCATATAAGAGTTTTAATTTTGAAATAGAAAGTTAGAAACTTATTTTAGCACTTTCTAATTTTAACAAGGTATTTTAAGTAGACTATGATGCTAGTGGTATTGCAATAGGAGCTACAATGAGCTAAGAAGGTAGACTTGCTACTTATATTAGTGAGAAATTGAATGATGCAAAAAGAAAATATTCTATTTATGATCAAGTATTGTATGCTATACTTCAAGCATTGAAGAAGTGGAGACACTATCTTCTTCCCAAGGAATTTGTTTTGTATACTGATCATCAAGATTTGCAATATTCGAATAGTCAAGGAAAATTGAACCAAGGGCATTTGAAGTGGGTTGAATTTTTGTAGAGTTATATATGTTTTGAAACACAAGAGTGGGAAGTCTAACAGAGTTGTAGATGATCTTAGTAGAAGACAAATTTTGTTGACAAAAATACAAATAGAGGTGGTTGGGTTCAAGGAACTCAATACATTGTATCCAGATGATCCTAATTTTGGTGAAGCATGGAAGGCTTGTACAAAACTTGTTACACTTGATAGGACAAAGTGGTTGGTTTTCATGATCCATGATAGTATGTTGTTCAAAGGAAGCTAGTTGTGCATTCATAGAATTTCAATGAGAGAGAATCTCATTAAAGAGAAGCATGGTGAAGGGTTGGCTAGACATTGTGATAGAGATAAAACCATAGCTTTGGTTGCTAAGAATTATTACTAGCAATAGTTGTAGCAATATGTGAAGAGGTTTGTTCAGAGGTGTAGAGTATGTCTGATGGTGAAAGTATTGAAGCAAAATACAAGATTGTATCAACCATCACCTGTAATAGAGAAGCTGTGGGAGGATGTTAACATGGATTTTTTTTGGATTACTAAGAACATAGTACGGGCATGATTCTATTTTTGTGGTGGTTGATAGGTTTTCAAAGATGGCACATTTTATTCCTCACAAGAAGACTAGTGATGCTATTCATGTGGCATAATTATTTTTTAGAGAAGTGGTGAGACTACATGGTCTGCCAAAGAGTATAGTTCTAGATTGAGATACCAAATTTGGTGGGTATTTCTGGCATACATTGTTGAAGAAGTTGAAGACAAATTTGAAGTTCAATTCATGACATCATCCACAAACTGATAGATAGATAGAAGCTGTGAAATGTAGTTTAGGAAACTTGTTGAGATGCTTGGTTGGAGATAAACCAAAAGGATGGGATATGATTTTACCATAGGCATAATTTGCATATAATAATTCTATCAATCAAAGTATCGATAGATCACACTTCTAGATTATATATTGGAGTAGTCCCATAAATGCTTATGAATTGAGGAAATTGTATAAAGGAGAGATAAGTAGTGTTGAAGTAGAAGAATTTGTTGCATATTTAAAGAACATCCATGAGGAGGTGAGGAAACACATCATAAAGATGAATACACATTACAAGGCTAAGGTAGATGTGAAAAGGAGGTATAAGGAATTTTAGATTGGATTTGAAGTCTGCTTCATTTGAGAAAGGAGTATTTTCTAGTGGGTACATATAATAAGCTGAAGATGAAGTAGTTTGGATCATGCAAGATAGTGAAAAGACATGATTCTAGAAATGTGTATGAAGTAGCGTTGCCTGATAAATTGAATATTTCACTCGTATTTAACATTTTAGATTTGATAGAGTATTATGAAGGAGGTTATGAAGATGAAGTTGCAAAAGCACAATGAAGTATTCTAGTAGCTAGTTTAGCTACAAAGGAGATTCAGGAGATACTAGATAGTCATGTTGGAAAAAGTACCAAGAACAAAACTTATGAGGAATATCTGGTCAAATGGAAAGGGGGGCTAGTTGAGGATTCATCATGACTAGCAATGAAGGAGGTTAACCATCTTGGTTTTCCTTTGAACACCTGAGATGTGATGAAGTCACTTCTCGAATTACCCTGGGTGTCTGATGCAGGAGCATCCTGGGTGCAAGAGCAATCTTGCATCACCCAAAAATATTTTCTTTTCAGTCTTTCTTATTTTAATAAGGACTAGTAGACAGAGGGGTTTATATTTCTTTGAGCTTGCTATTTTTAGTAAGTTTTTCATACAAGATTGGAATGTTCTCATTTTCTAGAGGAAGGTTCCTTTTGGAATTATAAGCCTACCATAAAAATCTCATTGCTCTAGCTTAAGTATCAAAGAAGTTATTGTGTATTTTTGATGGAAAATTTTGCAGAAAAATCTTTAGGCTCACCATTGGAGGCCTTAGAGTAGCTGGATGAGGTCTGAAAACTTAATGGAAGGGTAGTTGTACCATTTTGAGCTTGTATATCAAGATCTAGCATTTCTAAAAAGTTCTTATAATAGCCAATCAGAGCAACGGTTTAAGAGTTATGGCCTTCTAAAGTTGGGCTAGAGAAATTTCTAAAATAATTTGTCAAAGATGTATTTAGCCAACTCTATATGTATTGTTAGGGTGTATCAACCCTAAAAATTAAGTTTGAGCATCTAGAACCTTCCCAAGTAGCACAAAATTTCCTATTTAAGAAAGGGTCAAACATTTTTTAGGATAACTCTAGGTGATAGTTCACAGCTTGTCTTGTAGATTACTATAATGAAGGTGCCCATGTGGGTTAGCATATTTTACTTGTGAATTTTGTAATACCATATTTGCGGCACAAATAAGAAGTCTGTATTTTGTTCTTGAATTTTCTTTTATTTTTTTGTTTCTATTATGAGTTTATGGTATTAAGGGGAGCACCCTTCATCACTCTGACAAAGATGCAACTACTTTCTAGATGTGTTGAGATTCTTTTGTTCTAATGTTGATAGGAAATGTTGGTTCAATGAGTATTTTTTATTTTTCCCAATATAAATAATCTAGAAGAGTGTCAATCCTTTCATCTTTTGGTGCCTCATAGAAGCTTTCACCCTTAGCTACATCTTTTCTTTTTACTATTTTTGAATATAATACTACCATAGAGTGGTTTTCACCATTAGATCTATTGATTATTTTCATTTTTTATGACTAAAAGGATTCACATTCTTACCAAAATAATCCATCTCATTGAATTCAATAGGGAACCCTTTCTTATGATTTCCCCATGGTATATGATCTCTAATCTCAAGGTAATCTTTGATTACATCATTATTATAGAAAACATCAAGTTTGAGAATAGGAGGTGAAGCCCAATTGACAAGTAGGGTGTTGAGTGTTAACCCATGAGAGCATCCTACATAGCTTCTTCACACTTAACACTCAATCCCTTCACTCAATAGCTTATTCAAAAGGGGTGTTCCTTAAAGTTGTCCCTACTCAATAGATACCTCCACAACAACAATTGCATACATGGCTTTACATTCAACCAATAGAGGTATCTCAACAACAACCACAAAAAATGGCACAACAAAAACCACAATTGATGCAACAATAACCCATGGTACAACAATCACAATCAATACCACAACACATACTAAAACAACTACCACAAAAGGGCCTTTCTGTCTTTAAGGCACCAACATACCCCCACCTTCTAGTGACACATCACTTGAGTCTTTAGATATAGAAATGTTAGAACCTAATAGACATAGTTCTCACCATAGAAAATGATCTACTCGCAGACATGAAAGACTTGAAGGAAGGGTTAACACTCAACACCCTAATGAAGATAACACTCAACACTTAACACTCAATCCAAGGTAGTGCATTTTTTACCCATGAGAGCATCCTACATAACTTCTTATGTAGTGCATTTTTTCTTGAGGATATTCTTCATTTGTATGGGATCCCTCATCAGATTATCTCGGATAGAGATCTAGTGTTCACTTCTACACTATGGACATCTCTCCAACATGCTTTGGGTGTGTAACTCAATTTTATTTCAGCTTATCACCCAGAGACTGATAGCAGACTAAGAGAGTGAACTAGATTTTGGAAGATATGCTTCACATGTATGTGATGGATAGATAGGTGAAGTGGGAGGATTATTTATACCTTGTTGAGTTTGTATACAACAACAAGTATCATAGTTCTCTTGGCATGTCACCATTTTAGGCCTTGTACAGTAGACCATGTCATACCCACTTGAGTTAGAATTATTTAGAGGATTGAGTTCTTTTAGGTCCATAGATGCTTTAGGACATGGAGTAGCAAGTTGTTCATATTAGAGAGAATTCAGTTACTTCTCAGGACATAAAGAAGAAGTATGCAGATGCCCATGGGTTGGATCATCACTATTCTATTGGTGACAGGGTGTTTTTGAGAATATGGCCAAGGAAGAACCCCATCCATTATGGGAAAGGCCCTAAGTTGGTGCTACATTTTTTTGGACTATTTGAGATCCTCGAGAGGATTGATCATGTTACTTGTCAACTAGCATTGCCACCTAGCCTATCATGCATCCATGATGTTTTCCATGTTTCAGTTTTGAGATAGTATATTCCTAATGTGACCCATGTTCTTGATTGGGATGCTTTGCACATGGAGAAAAAGTAGCTTACTTTGGAGCCTATTTATATCCTTTAGCATCAAAGTTTAATTTTGAGAGGTCATGACATCAAGCAGGTAAAGGTCCACTAGGACCTGAGCAATGAGACCTCTACGACTTAGGAATATGCTACATGATTGAGAGGATTGTACCCCTATCTTTTTGGTGAATTCCATGAGTAAGCCTATTCCTAGTGGGGGAGGATGTAGTGCCTCTCATGTTTTCAATATGAACCTTGTTATATTTTGGTTTGAGAAATACTTGGTACTCATGTTATGTTACTTTTGAGATGACTCGAGGGTCGGATGTTATACTTTGATTTCAGTATCATAAACATTATACTGCTATGTTGTTCAGTTTATCATATTTTCATGTTGATGCCATTTTGAGATGATAGTAGGTCTACGATGATATCTAGTTATCTGGTATTTGTACATACCTTTGATTCTATTATGTGATGATTTTATGCTATGGATATTTACTTCATTCTTGCTTCATTATGTTTCATGAGAATGTGAGTGATGTAAATGGATTATATCAGTATAATTGAGTAAATGGTTAAATTAGGTATTTTATGCATTTATTACTTTGGCTATGATATTATATGAAATTGCACTTGATCATATGTTTTAGTGTGCATGATTTATATCCCTAGTAGTGACACATGGAGTTAGTGATTTAGTTATTCATTTTACCAATATCATCCTTATATGGTCGACATATCTTTTTAAATGTTTAATTAAACACTTTGGTGATCTATTAATTTTGTACTCATTTGCATTATGTGATTAGACCAGTGAGGTGTTTGTGCATTTAGAGTTTCACATTGTCACGAAGTTGTTAAGGCCTTCTGTGATTTTCGTTTTAGGGTTTTTTGGCTTTATATAATTGATTTTTAATTTTTGGCAAATGTTCCATAGATGAATTCCAATTACTTGGAATAACTTGTTTTCATTTGAGTTAATTTGGAGTATAACTAGTTTAACTAGTTATTTACCCTCATCAATTATTCACTCAAAAAGTGAATAAGTATTGAAAGAGGAATCTAATTCCTTACTTCTCACTTTTGCAATTTGGAAAATTTAGCGCTTTTTCTGAAGGATTGGTTTTCTATTCATTGTGAGAGCTACAAGCATGGGATCTTTGCAAGGATAGACTTGTTGGATCCAACTCAGGGAGACCTTGCTTTGTCATCATTTTTGCCACATCTGTAGTTTATTTATTTTACTTGGCTATTTTCCAATTTAGCCCTTTTGGCTATCAGGTATGGCTTTCTCATTTTCATGTTTCAGCTTCATTTCTAGTTTTGTTTCTAGTAGTTATTTGTTTAGAGGCTAAGAGCTAGTGTTCCCCTCTATTTATATTTTTTGGTTCTACATGGTTGGTTGGGTATGAATGGTTTCCCAATTTTTTGGATGAGTGTTTGGGGTTTCACACCGTTATGCTGGCCATTTTTGCATATGGTGTCTGAACCCAAATTTTCACTAGTAAATTTGAACTCAATTTTGACCAAGTAGTTTGTGGTAATTTTTCTCGTCAAAATTTTGACCAACCTGCATGTTGGTCAAAATTTTGACCAATACATTCGTCAAATTATTTTAATTTTTGCGAGCTCTGATTTGTCATTGTTGGTCGAAATTTTCACCAATGTTTGGTCAAATTTTTTTAGAATTGGTGGAAATTTTGACCAATTCTTGGTAGAAAACTATCAAGAATTGGTCAAAATTTCCACCCATGTTTGGTCGAATTTTTTAATGATTGGTGGAAATTTTGACCAAGTCTTGGTAGAAAACTATCAAAAATTGGTCAAAATTTCCACCAATGTTTGGTCGATTTTTTTATATAATTGGTGTAAATTTCGACCAATTCTTGGTAGAAAACTATCAAGAATTGGTTGAAATTTCCACCAATGTTTGGTTGAATTTTTTTTAATGTTGTATCAAGCAATTGTTTCTTATCCAAGCCATTTAATTTGCAACGTTTTAAATCTCTGCAAAGATAAAGTTGGAGCAGGAGAATTTTTCTTCTCAAAGGTGTCCTCTATTTATAATCGGAGGACACCTTTGAGAAGAAAAATTCTCCTGCTCCAACTTTATCTTTTCAGATATTTAAAAGGTTGCAAATTAAATGGCTTGGATAAGAAACAATTGCTTGATACTGCATGGACCAAAGAAGAACATAAACATATAACATGGACATGTATTCTCTGAAATGAAAACATCCAAGAATGTAAGCAATAGTAGTATTATTGAAGTATAATAACATGCCTCATTATGCACTCTTGATATGGCCAAAGTTGATAGAAATTTTTTCAACTATGAATAATGATATATTATATAATCAAAGTAACAAAGGAATTTCATATTCATGACAATTATTTTTCAAAGTATAGTACAGTACAATAGACAAGTTGAAGAAGAAAAGTATCCTACACTAAACACCACTATATGGAAATTATGCATTTTATCCCACAAGAACTTTAGCACTGGGACAACTTCTTTTGAAGTTTACTAAAAACAAACAGGGCATAACATTTTTATAGAAAATAGATAACAAAATTTCATTTAGTTATAACAATAGTTATAAGAAATATCTCTTTTTTCATTGTTCTATGAAATTCTGCATAAATACCCTTAGTATTTTTTCATTCTTCACTTTCCAAGTTGGATCAGATAGATTGTTAAAGATGTGACTCCATGTCTAAGCTTTTCCTTGAAGACTAGACTCCCAAACATGGATCTAACGACAATTTCGTCTACATGGTCAATCTATAATGTAGCATCCTCACATAATTTTATAAATTTAAGTCAATAAAATTTGAAGTTCATGAAGCAAACTAGAAAATAGTAAGATCTCTATCTCATTGTACTAAAAACTCTACATAAATATCCTTTAGTATTCTGTCATTCTTCCCTTCCCAAGATGGATGAGATATATTAATATAGATGTGACTCCATGTCTAAACTTTTAGTCGATGACTAGAATCCCAAGCATGGAACTCATTTTTTTTTTTTTGTCTACAATGTGAATCTATAATGCAAAATCCTTACATAATTCTATAAATTTATGCCAATAAAATTTGCAGTTTGTGAAGCAAATTGGAAAATAGTAAAACGACCATGTCCATGCTTAGAATTCATGATAATCACAATTTCAACAACAAAGACCAAATGAAGAACTCGCCTATAAAATATTAGCCAGACCAGTTTGAATTATCAATTGAACAAAAAATTAATCTTAAGCTAAATCTTTTTCTATCTTCATTTATATTTTACAGTATCCTCCTTCTGAGTAAGGGAGTGCTTAAATACCTCTGATTGGGCAGGTTCAACTTGTAGAGATGAATGCAGAGAATATGACTCAAATCTGTATAACTGCAAAATATTATTGTTATATAAAAGTACATCAAAATTGAATCTAGTATATGATAACTAGCATATAATCAAAACCTTTCTTTGGATAATTATATTTGACATTAAGACAATTTTTTAAAAAGACCTTGATATCAAGCATACAACTGAAAAATAGCCATTAATTTTGAGTATTCATTTGCACATAATCAAATAATCAACCATAATCTATAGTTTAATGAAATACATAAACAAGTGTAATCAAGGGAATGCATATAATACAGTTAAGAAATTGAACATTGCACACCAACCAGTGTGCAATGTTCAATTTCAAGACTTGAGTAATCAAAAGAGGGAATTAACCAAAGAAAACCTTTATGATGACACTTTTGAAAGCCATGAAGTGAAAATTGAAACATCATCTTGGAGATGGCATAAGCGAAGGTCCTTTGGTACTGGAGCATCAATTATTGTGTCAAAACAACTTATTTGCAAGGACTAAGCCTATGTGTTGCTTCTATTCTTTGACATAAGTAGCATGGCTACCTCATCTGCCATTTTTGAGAATGGAACCCTGTAATACCAAATATAAAAACAATATTGTTGTTGCATAAGATAGTAGAAAAGACTACTAGAAAAGGAAATTAGAAGATTTGGAGTTACAAGCAAATGCTTCTTATGAGAACCAAATATAAAACTAGAATTTACCTCGCATTTAATGAAAATTTGTTTCACCATAAGCAAAATGACTCCTTCAGACAAATATGTAAGTCTCGACATGAAATATTTTTCTTTTCTAGAAAGGCCTGCAACCTAAAATTCACTTATATAAAATAAATACTAAAAACAGTCACATGCACCAAAAGTAAACCATTCACTTATTGTAAGAATATTTGCATGGCAACAATTCAGAAGATGTTATTAGCTTATTATAGTATTTTTGTTATTCTAGGAGCATATGTGAGAATGGTTTTAAAAAATCTTTGCAAATCTATTATTTATAGGCAAGATGTAATACTAATCATTAATGTAAAGATAGAATCAAATTTTGTTTTAAGCAACTACTATGCAACCCTTTAAAGATTGGATGCAAAATATTTGAACTCAACACAGTAATTAATTCGGATTGAATGGTGCACACACCGATAAAATGACTATCTACAACAAATGCAAGTTGAATGAAATGATAATAAATACAAGATCTAATAAAAATTAAAGAATCTCAATCACAATTCATAGGTGCAATTAGAAATGCATACCGTATAGAGCAAGGAAAAGTAGACTACAAAAATATTTATGAAAGAAAGAGAAACAAGAATAAAAGAGGGAATCTAAATGATCTTTAACTTGTGGACTACGTGACCTAGAGATGATAAAGCTTAGTTTGTAAAAGCTTTTGTTACTCTGTGGTAGCTTGTTTTATATGGAAATGAATTGATATTTTATGGTACAATATGTTGTGCAAGGTATTGATTTCCCATTTGCTACATATATGCAAAAAAACACCGCCTAGTGCAGATCATATTGAAATCATTCTACACCTTATGATGTTTGTATTAATTCTTCTTAAACCAAATTATAATAGTGCTTCACAGTAGAGAGGGAAACCTTGAGCCAAATCACTACTTAATACCTTTTAGCCTAACCATGTAAATATGCTTAGGCACTAACTAATACCTTATATCTAAACATGATCAGTGATGTAGCAATGGAAAACCCAACTAGGTAGTCCAAAAACTTCAACTTTGTCAACATATGACTCCTTCAAGTTAACCCATTCAAAAGTCTCCCTACTCATATTAATATCATAAATGAGTGCATGTTGTCCCTAATCATACACAAACAATTTTTTAATCAATAAGGGAAAAATCATATGTATTAATATATATAGTTTCTTAGTTGTTAACAATGTCCACATCTCTTGTTTGGAGACTTCAAGCAATGGGATGATGTTCACATTTTTCCATGTGGTAAATGTAATATCACTCTTTCTTTAAGGTACCATTTATTCTAATAACAAAATCAATTTATAACTAGCAAAAAAATGGGACCTGAAGGAAAACAAGAATGATTCTGCATGTGTGGGCATGTGGGCATATTACTATAATACAAAAAGCACATGTAAAGCTAGATAAATAGATAGAGAATAAATCAAGAATTACAAATAACCACAAGAACTAATAAAGTTTACTTTGCAAGAATCCATTTCTACAAGAAAGATTTGTATTTGGTGAAGGGTCAAAAAGTCTGGGAAAGGCTAGTAGACCAGCAGTAGGACAAGGGGAGTTTGAGAGAAATCATGGGGAAGAGTTGCAAATTTCTACTTGTATGATTAGTTGGGAATATCAAGTCACTTTTGAAGGAAATAACCACTGCAACTTATAAAGTTTACTCTATAAGAACCCATTTGTACAAAAAATATCTCTATTTGGTGAAGGGTCAATAGGTCTGGAAAAGAGCAACATATAGGGAGCAACACAAGGGGAGGGAAAGAGAAATAATGAGGAAGAATTGCAAATTTCTACCTATAAAACTAGTTGGGCATATCAGTCACTTTAGAAGTAACTTGTTAAAAAATATTACAATAATCATATCCAAGTATCTACTTAACTGGTACTATAATCTTATGACAATTCCTCTTCATTTTAAAGTAAATTTCAAGGAAAGCTTTAGTTGTATAGTTGGGGTTATGCCTATTGCTATAAGTTTTTTCAATTTTAGATCCTTAGTAATCATGAATAATATTCAAACTTTTCATCTATACTAAAAAGGTAAACATAAGTCATGGATCTAAGTTTTTCAGACAACACATAATGAAAGAATGTATGCTAAAAGATACCAAATTTGTGGCACTGTAGTCTTTAAAACCCCAACCTTGCACAAAAAAATACCAAGTAGACAACAAAATATTGTGGCAATGACCCTACAATATATGAAGTGGGACCTCTTCAAGTATAAGGTCTTTTTAGTGGCCTTGTTTTATAACAAAAGAAAATATTTAGTGAGTAGCAATATTTCTCACATAGATATCATAATTTCCCAAGAACATAAAGAACATGTTATCTGACTAATGTTTGGCTTTTTTTTACTTCATTCAAAAACATTCCTTAGTCCAACCAAGGTTTCCATGAGATCTAAGATGTTATTTGGAACACTTTTAGCATGTCTAAACTGATGGTAAGGATGGGTTCATCCCTGATTGCATAGTTTCTTCACAAATAGGGCTACTAGAAGAGCCCCAATTAGGCCTCCTTCCAAATTTGTAGGGATTATAACTCCTTCCCCTCAAAGATTCAACTCACCTACTCTAAATAACATTTGTTACATTAGACCCATTCTCAAGGATTTTTGAGGTCTCAAGTCTTCATTTGACCGTACAATAGAGTTGTTAAAAATGAGGGTTTTTAAGGGTTTCAGCAGCCTCCCTGTTGTTCCCACTTTTTCACCACCTTCTACAGCTTGTTAAAACTCCTCCTTCACAAAATGGCATCTATTTTCACTCCCCTTGAATCCCTTAAAAGGTAAAGTCATGAAATTTCTTCTTTTGCTATTGAGAGCACTTTTACTATTGATTGCTCCTAGCCATGCAATACCTAGCTCACCTAAGGCTTTGTCAAATAAATATCTGCACTTGTTTTCTGGGTCCCTACTTACATATTGTTACAAGTTAGGGTCTTTAGTCTTGAAATATAGAGAACCATGGTTTTATCATAGTGGAAACAAGAACTTCAACCCATTTTCTATTAAAAACCCCAAAACTGGTAGTGCATAATCAAGTTTGAAAGAATTAAATAAAAAACTCACACAAACTAAAAGAACCAAATCTAATGCATATACAATGGAGAAAAAAAGATGTGCAAACTATTACAACTAACAAGATCACAACCACACTATTATTTTCTCCCAATCAAGGCAAAAAATAGTAACTAGTATTGTAGAATCATGCACAGTCTATTGCAACCGTATTGTGGTCATACAATAATGAATGTCAAACCTTGATTAGGGTTTCTCAAGACTTAAATAGCCTTCATCAAGGTTGGTTTGTTTTGTTAGAGCCTTTTTAATCACCTAACTTAGTGCAAACCTTTACAAAGGAAAATTTTCTTATATATATACAAAAATCTTGAACAGGAAACTCAAACCAAAAATTTTTTGAGCAAATGTCAAACCAAATTTTAAACTAGAATTAGAACCAAAAACTAGCATCTCATAGTAAAAAGTAGATCTATATGGAGGGGACTTTACCATCTATGATAACAAAAAGGCAAGATGTATCAAACAAAGATATATCTGTAGTTTTGGATAATTTTATTAAACAACTTCTAGTTTGCCTATGCTATTGGCGGGAGTCTATTGCATGGACCACATAGCTTGGGTTTGGACCTATGTTATTGTAGCATCTTTCATTAACCTATTTGGATATGAATGGAAATAATTGTTGTTATCAAGAATAAAAAACCTAATTCTGATTACTACCACCCTTACTGGTGTTTCTCTCTCTACCATTGTACAGAAGAACAAAAGCTCCATATTGTGCAAGTATTATCACATTGTTCTATGTTTGGCTAACAAACATTATCAAATGCAAGCTTTCCTACCATTAGTGCCAACCAAGAAAACCAAGAAATTATTTAAGGAAAACTTGGAAGTAATTGAGGAAGAGGAAATTGATACTTCTACCACCAATTAACGTGAAATCGATTGTGGCATTTAATCATGGCTCTTATGACATTCATTAGATAGTGGTTACCCCCATCTAAGTCTAGTTCAACACTTAATTTTCTTTTAGGCATAGACTAACAATGTAGGCAATGTAGGCAACTTTAAAAATGATGAAGTAAAAAGTCTATTTAATTGTGCTAAATTATTACCTTCAAGAAGCACCTCAAACACACATTGTCACCTCCTAGAAAAATTGAAATTTATATAGGTGTTGATAAAACTCCAAATATGAGCACTAATAAGAACTAATTTAAATTATTTCTTCCATACACATCATTTTCTACACTCTAACTGAAGCTGCACAGTTTCTCTATGCATTATTTTGGGCCTATTTCTTCTTAGACTTGCCTTGATTAAGTATCCCCTTCCCACCATCTAGCTTGCACAAGCATATACGAAATATCATCAAATGTTTCAAATCAATTTAAAATCTCAACAATTATCACTTATCTTAATTGTTGATTGATTATATATATAAAAGCTTATTCGACATCTTAAGATGTGCATGCATATGCAAGTTTGGTATTTATTGATTCCATCAAAAAGGTGCATACTAGGATTCAATTTGGAGCTTACTGATGATTACTTTTTGTTTGGAGCTTTTGGCACCTTTTTTTGATCATCCCAATCAAGGTGATAGAACTCCAAATATCCATCAACATTGTAGGAGCTGGGAAATTTATTAAATCTTCCTTCATTATAATAAATCTCAATACCATTTTTTTTCATGATGTTTCTATGAAGTCCATTCACTGCATATTGGCAAAGTTACTACATGAAATTAGTTATATGAATGATATGCAACACCTCCTTTTGCATTTGTTTAATTTTATTTATCAAAATAAAAAATGACTAAAATCTTCTATATTTTTGCTTATAGATGATATAGTAACCAAGGAACAAAATGAGTTGGTGGAGTCTACTGCTGAGAAGCTTTATGGTTTGATCCATGTCCATTATATTATAGGATTATATGAGTGATATGGGTTGTGCAGCATAGCTTCCTCAATTACCTAAATGACTTTTATAATAATTGCTAAAGGTCAGAATGACACTCTTTGCAAACAAGAAGCTAAATGGGGATTTGAATTCCTCAAATATATGCAACTGGAGAAAAACCCTCCAAAACTGATTAGTCCTTCAAAATGGGCATGGACACCATATGTAATGACCCCTTTTTGGTTATTTCCCATTTTTCCTTAAATTTTATATTCTAGCTTTCTAAAATTTCATTTCTGCCCTTCTTCCCGAGTTAATACTTCTCTTATATATGATATAATAAGAAGAGACATGTCTTTTCAATTAATTATTAATATTAATATAGGTTATAATTTAGTAATATAATAATATTAATTAATTTTTATATTATTAATATCATTTCAACTATTTCATATTAAACAGAATATAATAACTCCTAACTTAAATAATATATTATTAATATTAAGAAATGATATTATTAAATTTTAAGATTTAATATTATTAGATTATAGTATTTAGTTTATTTAACAATATTAAGTTTATGAGGTAGATTAAATATTTCAATAACATCTATTAAATACAAACATTATTTAGTTATATTATTTCATTTATTTATAACTTTAATCATTATTTATTGTACAATAGTATTTATTTATTTATTTATCTATCTTTACTTATAAAAGTATTATTAGTTATTTATAATTATTATATATATTACCTATCTTTTGTATCTTAATAATTATTAAATATTATTTTAGTGGGGTTATCATAGTCCTCCCCTCTCAAATTTTCTTGTCCTCAAGCAATTGGTTTGATCATCATTAATTTATAGTCTGGATTCATTCTCTTTCCTACATATGTATTAGACACTTGCAAAGTAAACATGTTAGTATATAATAGCATGTACAAGAACATATGAATGAAGATACAAAGTAGACACATTAATGCATGAAGACATGATGCAAACATGATGTAGACACATGAATGTAGGAAGACATGAAGAAGACACAAAGCAAACAAAATGATGCATAAAGACATGACGTAGACACATAGTATACATGTTATAACTTTTCTTACAAATCAAAATAAGAAAAGGTAAGGAAATGTTTTACCACCTTGATCATGAATGTTGTGCTCCTTTCTCGTATCTTGAAATCAAAAGTTAGATTGGAAATGTATATTTTCTATAGCTAGTACTATAATAGGGTGTATCATTCCATAGTGGATGGAAGATTTACAGTGGCTTTGAGTTTGGACACGCTCAGCTTGGGGCTCCCTCATATTTTTAATCCATATTGGGATTCTTGTGCCCCAATGCAACCAATTTACTCCTCTCCCTATGCACACTCCCTACCCACTAGGAATGTACTTAATTTTTGATGTGGATGGAAGATTTATTGCGGCTCTGAGTTTGGACACACTCAGCTTGGGGCTTCCTTAGATCTTTAATCCATATTGGGATTCTAGTGCCCCAACGTGACCAATTTACTCCTCTCCATGTACACACTCCCTACCCACTAGGAACATACTTAATTTTTGATGTGGATGGAAGATTTACTATGGCTTTGAGTTTGGACATGCTCAGCTTGGGGCTCCCTCAGATCTTTAATCCATATTGGGATTCTAATGCCACAATTTGACCGATTTACTCCTCCCCCTGTGCACACTCCCTACCCACTAGGAACATGTTTAATTTTGTCTTGGATGGTAGATTTTTATAATTGTCACCCTTGTAATGATGAATGGAAGATTTACTGTGGCTCTGAGTTTGGACATGCTCAGCTTGAGGCTTCCTCAGACCTTAGTCCATATTGGGATTTATTTTGCCCCAATGCAACCGATTTACTCCTCCCCTTGTGCACACTCCCTATCCATCATGTGACTTAGAAATTACCACCTTGCAGTCACTATATGTCTATTATTCCAAGCAAACACCATATGGTTTAAGATGTATTGATTTAGGCTCATAGGCACTGAGTGTAATCTTGACACTTCCTATATTCCATGGTGGATATCGTATATGGTGGAACTATTTCAATGCTTCCTCCAAATAGTATAAATATTTACAATTGAAGATACATAATTAAATGTAAATGAGTTTGAAGATAAAATATTTAATCAAGCCAAATATAGTACAAGATTTATATCTTCAAAATAATTAACATTCATAAATACATATTGATATCCCTTTTAAGGAAGTCATTAAAGATCTAAATTTAGGGTAAATGAATAGTAATAATTACAATTATTTAACTTATCATGTAAATGATTTTACCTCAAAGATATATATTAAAATTAATTATTAATAATCTAATGTACTTATAAATAATAACATGCCAAAGATAAGAACTTAATTTCACCTTTTTTGCAATTTGGGCAAGCTCAATTTCCTACCCTTGCTATTTCACGAATTTGGGAACCTTTCTAGATAGGCCTTCCCATTTTGGAAAGCTCATTTAAGAAACGATAAAATATTTTCATAATTTCAAAAGATTTTCTCTTGCCAATATAACATTTTGTAATAAGAAAATATGAAAATAAAGATTAGCTTTTCTACTTACCTCTTTGCTATTTCAAAGAGAGCCATATCTTTTATCGTATTTGATCTGTCCTACATATCTTACATTGGTTACATATACTTCCCATGAGCCTCGGGAAAGTATGTTGTCACTTCAACCATGCACATATAGACTGTCGTAGTTATATCCTTTTGCCATCATCATGGCTCCATTTAGTCCCCTTCCCAGCATCGGTAGAGAAATTGATCTTATAACCTTTGAGTAAAAAGTTTTCGTATGGAAATTAAATTCCTTTTCAGCAAGGGAACATATCATACATCTCTTCATAGTCTCCAAATACTCCTTCACGTTGAATGATCACTTTATACAAATTCAATGATTGCATTCGTCAGTGCTTAGATAATTGCCACCATATTTGATTTTATCAGGCCCCTATAAATATTTTCTGTAGCCTCTATTATCATTGTCTGTGATTGATTTGTTCGTTGCATAATTTCCATTACATGCCAGTATATTATAGGGTTTTTCTTTGGGTTTAACAGTAATGATATTCTGTTCCCTATATTTTGGAGAAGAATTTTCTTCTTCTTTTTTCGGATTTTTGCAAAAGCTTTACAACACTGTGGCATCACTCATTTTTTCTACTTCTCTCTAAGTCCATTTTTTGTTGTATTATTCAAACTGAGCCTGGATCTTGTGACCATCTGAAGAAAGATGGGACTCTCTGCTATATCTGCTGTGAGGGTGGGATTGCCTCTTACCTTTAACGATATAACATGTTTGCCCAAAATCTTTCAATTGAGTTCACTAATTGTTGGAACTAAATGCATGTTCAAGTGGGAGGTGTGAGCCTTGAAGTCAATAAGGTCATTGGAAAAGCCACTAGGATGAGCTATTATGAGGAAAAGAGTCCAATAGCAAAGCAAGACTAATAACACAGAGAGTATGAGGAAATTCTTAAGAGAATGAAAAACTTGTCAAATGCAAAAATGGGTTTCTGCACCAAACCTTTTGGAGTCATAAAACTAGGTATGCCCTCCCTCAAAGTCCACTATATTGTGAGTGAGGATTCGTCGAGTGCTCCTACCACAGATGAGCAACAATTTGAGATTTATTTCTGATTTGCAAAGGGCTTGGAAAAGATGATGATAAAACTAGAAGATGAATAAAAGTATGGAGGTCATGATGAGGTTCCACACCAAAGCATGCATAGGTTTGCCACCAATCTCTCGGTCTTGAAGTGTTGGTTTACTCATGCTGTCAAAGACTACATAAGCATTCTCTAAACTGCCCAGCTTATCATACACATTAATAAGTTTTCTTTGTAAATTAGTGTTGCTGGATAACTTAAAACCCCTTTCCTTGCCATTGACATGAAGGTGGATTTGCTTTGCCTCTAAAAGGGCATTCTTGGCAATGCAGCTCTGCAACAACTAAATATATATGGAGGAGTCTACATAAAGCTTGTGTGTACTAAAAAAAATGTGCATTGCTTCCTTCGAAGAGCCCTCCCTACAGAGGTCTCTGGATTTTAGTTTGAGAGCAGGAATAGATTACATTGTGTGTGTTTTCATTCACAGTTTGAGAGCAGACTCTAAATAGATTTTTTTTCCTAGATTTTCTTCCCCGCATTTTTGTTGTCTTTTTTTGATTCCTTGTTTTATTTTTTACTCTCCAGGATGGCAGGATGCTCTGATACCAATTGTAATGACCCCTTTTTGGTCATTTCCCATTTTTCCTTAAATTTTATATTCTAACTTTCTAAAATTTCATTTCTTCCCTTCTTCCCAAGTTAATACTTCTCTTATATATGATATAATAAGAAGAGACAGATCTTTTCAATTAATTATTAATATTAATATAGGTTATTATTTAGCAATATAATAATATTAATTAATTGATATATTATTAATATCATTTCAACTATTTCATATTAAATAGAATATAATAACTCCTAACTTAAATAATATATTATTAATATTAAGAAATGATATTATTAAATTTTAAGATTTAATATTATTAGTTTATAGTATTTAGTTTATTTAACAATATTAAGTTTATGAGATTGATTAAATATTTCAATAACGTCTATTAAAGACAAACATTATTTAGTTATATTATTTCATTTATTTATCTATCTTTACTTATAAAAGTATTATTAGTTATTTATAATTATTATATATATTACCTATTTTCTATATCTTAATAATTATTAAATATTATTTTAGTGGGGTCATCACACCATAGGTAGGAATGAAGGAAAATAAGAACCATAAATCATCTACATATACATAAATGCTATAAACAAAAAAAATGTGTAATGGGGTGATTGTAGGGGGTAGGGGGAGAAGATTGGTCGGTGCCCCGAATGGAGGAAGGTTCCAACCCCAATAGAAGGTGGGTTCTCATCACATTAAATGAAATTTCCAAAAATTCATTTTGTTGAAGTAGTGAGCGT
Source organism: Cupressus sempervirens (assembly GCA_028749045.1). NCBI lineage: Eukaryota > Viridiplantae > Streptophyta > Pinopsida > Cupressales > Cupressaceae > Cupressus > Cupressus sempervirens. Next base: position 565,036,886 of record CM053785.1, read on the forward strand.
GCTTGTGATGAACTTGCAATCCAAATTTTACTATTGAGCATGCTTGTGATGAACTTGCTCTACCTACTTTGTGGTCAAATCTTAGGCAGCAAAGACTATGCAAGAAAGGTATAATCACTAGTACACAATGGCTACATACCAAAAAGAGTGGATACAAGCATAGACTATGACAAGCCAAATGATCATAAATGTCAATCCTTTAGGTTTCCCCATGAGTAATCAAACCATAGATGAATATTTGTCAGAGTTGATAATTGATGTACTTTGTTCTTGCTTAATAATATATCAAAATAATTTTCCATTTTCTATGGAACTACGTTCATCCTAGATCATATAACCACTTTTAAGATTTTAGAAGAAAAAAATTTAAAAAGGCAAGAAAGGATTGAACCATGTCATATTCATCAAGAAGCTCCTAATTTGGTTTGCCCTTGAAAGACCAAGTGAGTTATCTTAGAAAAGGTTTCATAAATGAAATAATATTACTGCAATCCTTGATTCCACTAATCGGTCTTAAAATTTTCATTTTCTAGGTATCCTAAACTTCAATTTTATTTTGTATACCATCCTCTTGTTATTTCTACTTTATGTTGCATTATTGCAAGCATGAATGATTGTATTTTGCACATGTTTCAGTAAATTGTTTAAGAAAACTATAAACAAAAGTTAAGAAACATGTTCAATTATGAAACCCATTATTCTTTAACACTGATCATAAGTAGCTCTCATGTTTTTTAAGACAAAACTTGCAATAAAACAACTGGAACAAAAAACCAAATGTATCAACATGTAGTGCTTATCATGACACAAAATATATTGCTTTATTGAAGATTGAGTTAGTAGCGACCATTAAGAAAAACAAGGTCTAAAATCTAGCCAGAAACAAATCCTAGACGAGGGTCCAATATGCAATTAAATACCACTATAAATTAGTAAATTACACATACATAAATTTAAGGGGATGTTGTGCAATCCATCAATGTGAAATTAAAAATTCTAGCATAGCTATGTTGTACAATAAATTGAGAGAGATACCTATAATCCACTACACTAAAGAGTAAATACCAAGCAATTCCACATAATTTTTGCCCATAGTCCATTAAATATTCACCAAAGTCCATTAAAGTACTCATGAAATTAATATGATGCCCAAAATTTCACATCAGGCATGATGGAAAGGTAGGATTTACATCAGTTGAATGTAGAATCAAAATCAAGTTGAATGCAACAATTAGCTGAAATTCCACCAAAATTTTGGTATGACTATGAAATATTATTTGAAAATAATCTCTGAAGGTACTGCTATTGGAAAAAATAGGCCAAAACTAGGAATTGGAAATCCAAAGGCCATCTATAACAGTCATACATGAAAATCATGTTGTAGTGCCATGGATTTCAGAAAAAATTAGTTGTACCATATATTTTCTCCAAAACTTGCATTGTGGCTTCAAATGGATCTTCAGGTCACAAGAAGGTCAAGCTTAGGAGTGAAATCAATTGGAGGGAGGGGGAAACCTTTGCAAAAAGCCAAACCAAATCATTAGAATGAAATTGGAATGATTATTACACAAAAAAGGATAATTAGGGAACTAGGTCCAATTTTCCATAAATACATAAGTTTGGTAGTAGTGAAACTTGCATCCATTTTCCTCAAAATTTGTGATCAAGCACAAGATAGTAATAAATAGATAGACAATGCAGATATGATGTTGATCATGTTATTGATAGTTATTGTCATTTTTAAAAGACAGCTCAAATTTACAAATAGTAACAAATAGTGTAGTTTTAGCACTGATTACGTTCTTGAGTTATTGCCATTTTTTTAGACAAAACTCAATTCAAAGATTTTTGACATTTGATTCTTATGTATGGTGAAGGATGGTTGGCATCGAAATGGCTAATGGGTTTGTAGCACTTATTAAAAACCTTGTAAAGTTAAATGCAATGAACGTGTGAAGGGTTTCTTTACTCTTATGTATTGTATCGCTAATATGTAATTCAAGATTCAAATTCATTGATTAGTCCAAAATACATAAACTTGACTCTTATAAGTGCAAGGTTAAGTAAGGACTCTAAAAGCTCACCACATTACTAAATGAGGAAATATAGGCCTCCATGTCAGCTTCTGATGGAAATGAAACAAATCCATAGCCACATGACTTTCTTGTTTGTGGTATGCAAATGACTTTTACATCTAAAACATTCCCCTTCTCCACAAATTTATTTTTCAAGGCTTTAGTGGTTATAGTCTTTGCCAGATTACCAATGTATATTTTATATGGGCCTTCAATGAATGGGACTTCTTCTGTCAACCAATTTAAAGTGGATATATCCAAGGGTTTCTCATATAAGGTATCTGGAAAATCATCTCTATCTCCCACACCTCTATCTCCCCCTCTTTCTTCTTTTTCCCACTCCCCCACTCTCTCTAAACCCATCAATCAATAGTAAGGCACTCTCCCCACTCAACTAATTCCTAGTATACAACCTCTAGATTTTTCCATCTACAAAACATGCAATAATTTTTGAATTAGTGAGATGGAGAGATGTAAGGACTACAGATGGGCACAAGAGGATCTAGAGAGAAGAATGATCGTGTATGAATTTGCCTAATCAACTAGATCACTAATGGCAACTATAGATGGTGCCATCCCCCCCTGCTTTGGTGTAAACTCAAGTAGTTTATTCAATATCTATTGGTTCAATATGCATGCATAGGTTGAATGGGAAGGCCATAGCCATATGATAATACATATCAGGACCTGGAGCAAGTAGCAAAACCTTTTACCTCAACCATTTGATGAGGCCGAGTATAGATGATTGAGAGGAATCATTTCACTAGATTCAAAGCCAAATGTGAGAGATGGAGAGTCCAGTGTTCCAAATGAGGAGCTAGTGGCTAGAAAGCAAGTGGCACTAGCATGGGTGGACCTAAGGTTCTGTAGCTCCAGCTCCTTTGCATTCTCAAAAATGAAACTGAAAATGCTATTTCATTTTAAAGTTAAGCTCGTGTTGGTAAAAATTTTGACCAACATGGGCTTAGATTTTTTTTATTTTTTAAAAATTCCTTCTACAATCTAACCAACCTAAACCTTTTTAATTGATGGTCAAAAATTTTGGTAGAAAAATGAGGTCAAATGTAGTAGTGTTTATTGGATTTTTCAAGGCTTTTTTGCCCAAAGACCAAATGGATTTTTATTTTGAAGTTTTCCATTTTTGGGGGTTTTTCCCTCATTTTGCATGTCACCCTATTTTCTTGAGTTATCTTGGCATGATTTTGGTTGTGGACCTCAATCATCCATTTCGATGTCAGTCAAACCATTGTTACACTTTTATTATTGCATTAGGATGCGTGTCACATCCATCCCCTGAGCTTGTTTTTGGTTGAGTGATATTTTTCTGTGTTCTCATCCAATCCTTATGTTATGATCTTTGTGATGGTGGTGTGCCACACACGAGTATGTACACATAAATTTATTGGGTGACTTATGAGGCCCAATCTTCCATGGTATTTCTAGGAGTTATGATCATTTGGGGTTGGGTTGGGAATGTGCATGCCTATAGGCAATCCTCATTGGATGAGCATGGGTAGGGTAGGATAGAATATAGAGGGGGCTTCTATTTCATAGCCTAGTGACCATTGCCTAGTGGGTTGGCAGAGGAAGTTTTAAGTGATAACTAAATAAAACACTAGGTGGTAATTAAACTTAAGATACTAGAATTTTTAGCATGAGAGACTTCTATTGGGGAGTTGAGCTGCATGATCTGAGCTTGGGCCTTATGATGCCAATCAACTCTCCATGATGTCAGGCCCTACATAGTATCCTACTAAGTGTCTAACCAGGACCTATAGTACTTGTATTGTCTCATGATCTTGGTTTCAGTCATTATTACTATGTAGCATGAGTATTAGCCATGGACATTTTCTTTGTGTGTTTGTGGTTGGTTCATTATCTCCATTAGCACGATAGGACTAGACCTACAAGTTTCATGTGGTTGGGAGGCATAGCTACCTATACCATTTCTAGGGATCAGTGTACAGAGACATTTTATTTTCGTAGTGCGGCCATTGCTGGATGTTTTCACTTGGTACTTTGGGTTCTAGAGTATGCCTTCTTGTGATTTATACTTTCATTGGAATGCTTGAATATCATGTTTAAATGATGTTAGTTTATTGACACATTCCCTTATTATGATGTTTAGCATATGATTAGATGATGTTATCTACTTAGTTGGAGTATCTATTGCTTTTGGATTAGTATGTGTGATTTCTTTTTCTTAAGATGTATGCTTTAGTAGTGACGTCCTTATAAGACAACTTTGACTATCTAGTTGGTGGTTGGGATGTTACACGTGGGAGATGGCTAGGATCTTTGAGGTTTCCTGATGCTATTACGATTAGAAGGAAGTGCACACTTATCTTCTTATTTCAATACATTACGATGTTGCTTTCAATTCTTTCTCTTTACTACTATGTTAGATGGTTAGATGTAGTTTCCATCTTGTAGTTATTATTTGAGTGTCTATGCCTCAACTGTTGATTTAGTACTTCCCATTTTGGAGGTTTTGACTTCTCCTTTTATCCCTTATTTATCCTTGGAGCTACTCTATAGGAGACAAATGGTCTAATTTATCTTCAAAATGCCTTATTAGTGCATCTCCTAAGACATCCCATGAATCAATAGAGCCAATAGTTATAATTTTGAACCATTGAAGAGATTTTCCCTTTAATGAAGCTACAAGTAGTTTAACAACAACATCCTCTTCTATGATATGATGAGAATTGCACAATGTTGTAACCTATCTGATATACTCAAATATTGTGGTTTGAGTTTCTTTGGTGAAATCTAGTAAACACTTCAAGGAAGCCAAGGGCATATCATGATGTTGCAAAAAATTCAAGAGGCTTCCTTGATTGAAAGGCACAAATGAAAACCTTCTCACCATTTTTGGCAAATGTGTTTGTTGTTCCTATATAGGAACTTTGACTAATTTTGTTTGAATTACAAAACCACTTATATTTGTTATTGTAGTACTCGAACCTATCGTTGTTATAGTTGAAATAGTAGAAGTATCAGGATCAAAAGGACTAATCCTTAAAGTTGGACTTGTTGAACACCTGATAATTCTTTCACTTGACTAATTTCTCCTCCTATAAACATGAATATCAAGTGCTAAAAGTTGTTTCCTTTTGACTAATTTAGTCCTATAAAGAGTCCTTCCATGCCTTTTTGGAGTTTCCAATTGTAAGTATTCAAAAGTGGTAGAACTCTTGGTCTAAACCTTTCTCAAAAACTTTGGAGAAAAACATTGATCTCTTGATAACAAAGTCACCAGACACATGAAATACCTCCTCATCTATTGGAGATTTTTTTGTTTGTGTATTAGAATAAAAAATCTTCATAAAACTGGCAGGATGTTCCACTGAGCATGCTAAAACTGTTAACTCTAGAAATTGTACCCTATCTCAAGCACATAAACACTAGAGATTTCTGGAGAACATGGGATCAGTCAAAGCTATGGGTAACTACTATTTTTTAATGGTGGATAATTTTTAAAAAGGTAACTACCAATGAAACTTATTAAGAAAAGGGATAAGAATGATTGATAATTAAGAGAAGCATAGCCAAAAAATGATGATACACCAAAAGGATTTTGGGGTAAAAAATAGTATTTCCTTGAACACAACATGAACTTTTAGCAATTGATTAACTAATATAAACTTGAACACATTGATCTACACATAAGTATCTCAAAACAAAACCCAATATTCAAAGATATTAAAAGGAATTTTTTGATATTTGACACTTCCAAATAAAACTAGTACATCTCTTAACTTGTATAGAACAATAATAATCATGAAATATGCTTCATGAGGAAAACCCTAAAGGTTTTAGAAAGAAACACTATAAGGAATGTTGATCATCAATCTAGATACAAAAAAATGATACCAAAGATAGATCCCAAATTCTCAATGCATTTCTTCAAGGTTCTGAAAATATATATCACCAAATTGAAACAACAGTAAAAAAAAAATGATAGTAATCAAATGTCTCTCTTCAATACTGAATGTCATTCAAATACAAGTTAATATATGAAAATCCACCCCCACTAATCAATAAATGTTTCCTAAGAAAGAGGAACCACCTTAGGTCAAGCATAAATAAAATTCCCCTAAAAAAGAACTTCAGAATGCTCCAAAAAGTGTGTTATGAGTGTCAAACTGCTCTTCCATAATGAAAATATGATAATAAGTCAAAATGGACTCTTAGACTTCCTAGAAAGACTTAAAAACCACATTAAAACTTCAAGTAAAACTCAAAGTTTTGCTGACACTTGGAAACAACTAGTTGACACACCATACACCCTATGACTTAATCACAACAAAGACATCTTCTTATGACTCCACTTGAATCAAGATGGTGATTTCCTTGATTAAGTGTTCTTCAATTCCTTTATACCTTTTACCTTTTCAAAATTTAATCAATAATGCATTTATTATTTTATTGGTAATTAATTGATTTATAATGCATTAATCAATTGACACTAATTATATTTTAATGGATGCATTATTGATAATATTAAAAAGAAATAAAAGGGATCAAATATAATACAAAATATTAATTAACATATAACTAATTAATACATTGTAAATACAAAAATTCTACTAGATCCTTAAAGAGTCCTAATCCAACCCTAAGAATGCATTATATTAAAATCTTAACATGAAAAGTTGTTGATTTGAAACTTGGTTCATAATGTGCAACATGGCATAACATCCTCCTAGTTTCCTTTGGAATGGAAACCTAAAGTAAAAACAAAAAAACTTTATTTTCATTCTACCAATGTACAAGGTAAAGAGGGGAATAAGGGTTTGAGAAAACCCAAGCCATCAACATGGATCCTTTCTACAATTTCTTAAGCATTTCAAGCCTAGTTTCTTGAGTATTTGCCATGCCTTGGTGGAGTTTTCTCTCCATCATGATTAGGTCTTTTTCCTTTCACTTTGAGGTAATGATTATTTATGATCTTTTGAAGTATTTTGAACTTTATTTCTTGAGCTCTTCTAACACCATATTGGAGTCAATTTATGCTTTTTCAATTAGATCTTTGCTAGTTATTTATATTATTTTTGTGCCATATTGGAGGGACTTCTATGCTACAACTAGATTTTCTAATATGGCCACCATTTTTTGAGTTTCTAGAGCACTTTAAAGATCTCATAGGCATGATTTTCTAGTATTCATTCTAATGTTTAATGTTCTTACAATTGACCATGAATCATGGGGATATTCTATGCTCAGAGAAAAGATTTGGAAATTTGTGAGCCTTGTTCCTTTTCTCCATTTCATGGCATTTCTATTTTGCTCCTTGTTTTTTTCGTGACTAAAATTATTTGGTTGCCATTTTTTGGCTATGGATGTTAAAAAAATCCACAGGATTTCATCTTTTCTAGTGTGTTATTGTTGGCTCACATTGTATCCATTACTCTCCTTTGACCTTGACTTGTGTATGTAGTAATACGGTTTCATATGAAACTGAAACTTCTACATCTTCTCTTCATTCTTCAGGAGCTATATAGTTTGATAAGCTCAATCTTAGTGTCAAGTCAAAATTTGACAAAGGAATTCTAGAAGTAGGATTAGAACTTTGAAAAATCCTACAACTTAGATGTCATTCATTGTTTTCTTATCATTTTCTAGATATCCCTTATTTAATAAAACCCTTCACTTTCTTTCAGATTTGATGTGTTTTCCATTACCCATGAATATATCTATTACTAACATGGATCTTGTCATGAACACTTATCACGAGATTTTTCCTCTATTTTTAAGGATGCTACAATTTTTGATGGCTCTATAGTTGTACTTAGTCAATTTTATGAGATTCTTTCCCTATTTGTTTCTTCTAATGCATTTCTTGAAAACTGTTTGAAATATATATACATTGAATTTCTTAATTATCATTTGGTTGGCATTTGTTTATTTTCAATGAAGTGCGCAAAGAACTTACAACTCCGTTATATTTTTGTCTTTAAATTTCTTGAGAAAAATGTGATTTCAAATTGTCATTATTAAGAAATCCTTCATCTAATTATGTACTTGAAGCTTTAGCAATGTACATTGATGTTTCATTGACAAAATTATCATTCTTTTCTCATGTTAAATGACTCAATTATTTCAATTGAAATACTGGATCAATTCTTTTCTTTCAGTTGCCATATGGAAACTTGACAATTTTTTTTCTTCTTACAGCTATAAGATATTTGCAACTTTTGCAATTCCTTCTCTAGGTTCTCACAATTTCCTTATTTCTAGACTTTCTCTTCTTGCTACTTCATTCATCTTGTGCACGCATATGACTCCAACACATCTGCTACACTTTTGTATGCTTCCATTGATTGACTCATCCTATGATATTACTTTTCTCAACTAAATTTGAAAACAAGAAGGTTTCAAACTAAGATGATTTTTCCCTTTAATGCTTTAACTGATATGGAATAAAAATACTGCAACATATCTCTAATTGTGAAAGTAATTTTTTGAGCCTGTTTTGATTATCTTCATAGGTCATGTCTCTAATAAGTACATTGGGCTCAATAACCCTCATGGGAGCCTATGGTTATATCCTCGCAGTTGTTAGATATAGGATACTACACAATAAGCAAACATGTTAGTAATAAAAAAGTTTTGGTATGATTATTTTCTTCCTTTACTGTTGGCATACATTCCTATTTTATGAAAAAGTGTAGCATCTTAGGAGTATGAGAGTGATGGGAGGTGAGATACTAGCATTTCTTACATCCATTAGACCTAAAAAAATTCCTCTTATCATGTAGGATTTGGAGGATTGGAGGGAATGTGATGTGGAAAGTAATCAAGTGGGAACAAGAAGACACAACTCAATGAGTCATTACAAGAAATGATTGGTGCCCATGTCCCTTTCCCTACTCTTTCAATTCTATTATGTTATTCATTTTTTAAAGAGTAGGTACATGTAGCAATAGTCTAGGGGCTATTCTCATAGTTAATTGTGTGAGACATTTTACTCTCATCTTTTAAATCATTTCATTGTTCAAAGATTGTAAATATCAATTGTATTGTTATGATGAATAATACAAGGACACTGTCTATTCTTCTGGCAGAAAATGAACATGATCTCAATATGTATGAATTGAATGAATATATGAAATGCTTCTGCAATTGTGTGAAACTTTCGCAATTCATTAGGACTAAATTTGAACATGAGTGAAAATTTAGTAACAGGACTCTTTAGATTTGTTCCATTTGAAGTTGATGAAAAACTTGAAAATTAAGCAACCATAGTGTTTGTAAATTTGATTTCCTATATTTGTAGATGCTTTTTATTTATATATGGTATATTTCAATAGAAAAAATGTCATGTCTTGGCCTAAGGGTAGTGGATCTAGGCCTAAAACTAACCTTGATATCAATTCAATGACAAAACTAAGGGATAGGTCTTAGAAACATGTCAATTTTGGCCATAAAATTTTTGGCATTGTGTATAGTAACACATAATGGCCATTAAAATATGTAAATATCACCTTGTACATATACCAAGGCATGAATCTAAACCATGTAAGGTAGTACTCCAAGATGTCATGTGCAATATGCAAGGTCTTTTAGAGGCATCTCAAGAGAAAAAAGAATTTTAAAAAAGCAACAACAAGAGATGGCACACTTAGTTGGAAGTAAAAATGTAGAGAGATTTTCAATTTATCATTATCACCCTCTAGTTCCAATTTCTAGTACTATTGTATCTATAATTGTGAGCATTGAGTCTCAAGTTCAAAAGAAAATATCTAGACTTGATTGCATTTTTGTTCCACACACAACTCTAGGTGTACAACTATCACTTGAGGGCATGTCTTGGAACAAGGAGAAGCATAAGCAAGAAAAGTGGCACTTGGAGATTTCTTCTTCTACAACAACCTTATATTTAATGTAGAAAGTTACTTATTATTTTATTTTTTATTTTTTATTTCTTCTCTTGCTTTCAAGACTTAAGAATTTGTTTCTTTACTTCTCGTACTAGTAACTTAGTAAGTATGCTTATTTTTTTATTTAATTTGTTTCACGTCTCCTTATTGGAAATTGTGATAGATGTTGTTACTATTTCTAGTTTGGGGTTCAAATCCCCTAATGACAAGGAGATAAAAGGTGATATTTTGGCCAAGAAAATGGCTAATTTAAGATTTTAAAATGAAGAGCAGCATAAAGTATGGAGGGAGAAGGGTTGCACCATCATGACCGATGGCTAGATTAATAAAAGAAATAGAAACTTCATTTTGAGACTATATAGCCCTCCTTGTTGAGGGTTTGGTTTTTCTTTATCCTTCTCTAGTCTATCTCATCCTTATATATTATCTCTTGCATTTCAGTGTAGTCTTTTAAGTGTAGTATTTTTTCCTTTTTGGTTATATCTTTTAACGGACCCTATATTTCTAAATTTTGTCTACACTTCCTCCAAGATTTTTGGAGGACCTTCCTCTTCCTTTCTTCAGGAAAAAGTCAATATATTTTATAAAGGGTCAACCTATTCCAAAAGAGGTCAAATTAGGTTAGCCTATTCCAAAAGAGGTTGACTCAAGTTGGCTGCTTCCCTATTGACTGTGAAGCCCAAAGCCCAAAATGCATTGGGGTTCCAAATATTAATTTCACATTTCCCAGTCAGCTTGTATTATTTTCCCACTCAAAAAATATTATATAAGGAGGCTTGGGTACTTCATTTTTACATACATACTCTTTATGATCACACATTCAAAAGAAAAAAAGCATTCCAAGAATTCAAAATCTCAAGGCAATCAAGCATGCAAGCATCTTGAAGTTCAAGAATTTCATCTTTGCATCAAGCTTCTTCCTTCAAACTGGTAGTAGAGCTTGGCTTAAAATGAGGATTTATCATTCCAATTTATTTAAGTCCTTCTATCATTCATGCATAACATGTTAGATTCATTTCTATTTATAAGGTTTTGGCTTCTTTGATTTCCTTTTGTTTTCTTTGAGTCAAGGCTATTGCATTTACATACTTGATCACATATCAAATTGAATTGTATCTGCAAAAGTAATTGCATCTTTTATATGATGTTATTCAATCCTACTAGATGTTAGCATTTCCTTTATCAATTACATTTTAACTCAAGGTTAATTCTTGAATCTAGGGATTGACCAAGGCAAGCCCTCATCCATTAAAAATAAAAACTCAATTTCATATGTGCAAGAGTAGAATAGAAAATTTGTGATAACATATTTGGAAATAACTTGTCTAAAGTTTTTTGATTAATCTAAATTGACCTTATTACAGTGCCCTAGGAAAATGGTGACTTCGTGGCAAACCTTCAGAAAGGATTTCCACCAAGTTGACTTATCCTCTAAGCCTTAGTGAGGAAATCATTTTTCTAGGTATTTTTGAGTTTTTTTTGTTCAAAGATCTAGTCAAAATTTTAGTCGCAAATTCATATCCATACTTTTCAAATCAAAAACACACTTTCCTCTACATATTTCAAGGTGATTTATATATTTTTCATTTCAATTCATAATTTTAGCATAATTATGTATCTTAATTGGGTTGATTGTATACATTTCACCTATAGATTTACTTTACTTAGTCAATTAGTCTATTTTTGCATATATATTATCACGCATGGGACCAAGAGTATTTCCTTGTATTACATTCCTTTCCATAATACAAATTCAGTATTGGCATCCATTCATCTATTTGGGTCTTTCTAATCTAAATTGGATGCAAGAACAAATCATACTTTTAGATTTTTCTTTTCTCCACACACATATTTGAATGGTATAGTGCAAAAAGTGGAGGCCTACATCCTATTAAAGCACTTCTATTTTTTCACTAAACATTTTGGAGAACCCAGTGTATGCCCCTTTATTTCTTAGAGTTAGATTGTTTTGGTGAACCCAACCTCTTTCTCCATTCTTCTGGATTTTGGAGTTAGATCATTTGATCTCCATTATTCCCTCTTCCTTAATGCTATATTTGACTATCATAGTTAGATCCTATTGTCAAACATGAAATTCTCTAAGATCTTATGGTGCACCATATTTTATATGGTTACTATCATTCTTGCATCTCTTTATTATGCCTATAATGTTTATGCAAGTTTCTCTCATTTCATACTATTCATTTCTTTACATGCTTTTTCAAATATGCTCTTTTAAAGTTAACCAACAGAAGGTTTCCTGATAAGGAATATTTATCTTTTAGATGGAATTTGAGATTTGTTTAGTGGTCCTCTTCATCCTAACTCTAATCCTATGCCTATGTTTTCTTATGGTCAACCTCACCAAACCCCGTCTAGATTCCAACAAATACAAGGTATGGTTTATGATCCCAATATTTCCCAATTTTAAAATGAACCATCTCCTTTTTCATCATCTCCTACATCTCAATCTCTTATTCATATAATCTCTCCTTTAATTCCTCCTTAAACCACATTTTCTCATAACTCTCATGAAAAAACATTATCTCCATCTACCCTTCATAATACTTATACAACAAGTTACAATAGTATCACTCAACAAGGTTATAAAGGTTTAGGACTTGGTATTAATGAACATGGTATTAAGATCCCTATTAACTCTGCTACACAAAAATATAAGTGAGACCTCAGTTACATCTCCCCTTCTAATGAACCACCTTCTTCTCCTCATTCTCTATGACCTCCTTTGCACATTATTCCAATTTTTTGTTTCTCTTCTAATGGCACTTGGGAATCCTTAGTATTAAGGGTTTAATGCCACCTTTTGCAAGAAACTAAGTTACAATATCAACCACCTGTCACCATAGCTATTGCTATATTTAAATGTCATTTTTTCTACATTAATGAATATTCTCTTTGTGAGTGTATGGAGGTCATTGTCTATGTTCATGATAAAATTTGTTACACACAAGATATTCTCTCTTCTTTAAAAAGTACTTAGAATTTCCAATCACTGTTATTGTAGTGTAATAGCTTGTACACTTGGATGGAGGTAGTTTTTGTAGAGTAGAAGATTGAGTTTTCAATTTTTAAGAACAAGTGCAAAAAGTGATGTAGGAGTATCCTAGGTGTAAGAGCAATCTTGCATCACCCAAAAATATTTTATTTTTAGTCTTTTCTATTTTAATAAGGACTAATAGATAGAATGGTTACTATTAATGGGAACTTGCTATTTTTAGTGAGTTTTTTGTACAAGCTCAGAATGTTCCCATTTTCTACATGAAGATTCATTTTATAATTGTGAGCCTATTATAAAAATATCATTTCTCTAGCTTAAGTATCAGAGAAGTTATTGTAGATTTTTGATGGAAAAAATTGTAGAAAAATCTTTAGGCTCTTCATTAGAGGCCTTAAAGTGCTTGGATGAGGTTCGAAAACTCAACGAAAGGGCACTAGCATAGTTCTAAGCTTGTAGATCAGGAGCTAATGTTTCCAAAAAGTGGTTATAATAGCCAATCGGAGCAACGGCTTGGGAGTTATGGCCTTCTAAAGTTGGGCTACCCAAAATATCTAAAATAATTATCAAAGATGTATTTGGTCAACTCTATATGTATTGTTAGGGTCTATCAACCATAGGTATTAAGTTTCAATGTCTAGAACCTTCCCAAGTGGCATAAAATTGCCTACTTAAGAAAGGCCTGAACTTTGTCTAGGATAGCTCTAGGTAGTAGTTCACAACATAGTCTTGCAGATTATAATAAATGAAGGTGCCCATGTGGGTTAGCATATTGTAGTTATGAATCATGTAATTCTACATTTGTGGCACAAATAAGAAGTCTATATTTTGTTCTCGCATTTTTTGTTGTTTCTTTGTTTTCTCTTGTGGTTTATGGTATTAAGGGGAGCACCCTTCATCAAGTGGTATTAGAGCTAGAGTTCTTGATTGTGTGGACAAATCACCAATTTTGAGGTAGTTCACATCAAGACCATGGTTTGAGCTAACTGTGTAGACAAATCACTGATTATGAAGTAGTTTCCACTAGGGTTTCAACAAAAGCATGAAAATGGCTCTATGAAGAGAGTGTGGCAGAAGAGTTTTAGGTGTTACACTTGAGGGTTTTAGAGCCCTCCAAAGACAAATGCAAGTATTAGAAGAATAAATGTGTAGATGAATAAATCTTTACATAAGAGATGAAAGTGAGGATGAGGAGGAGGAAGAAGAAAATGTTGAAATAGAGATAGTTCTGAATCCAGAGGAAGAGAGGCTTTTTAGGCCCATCCACAAGATTGGAAAAAGACCTAAGTTTGAAGTTCCCATATTTTTGGGAAATCTTAATCTAGAGGAGCTGATAAATTGGAGCAATGAATTAGAGGAGTAATTTGAGTATGAAGATATCGAGATTCCTAATAAGGTCAAGTTTGTGAAGCCCAAACTAAAGGAACATGCAAAGATCTAGTGGCAGGAGGTTCAGTTGGAATAAAATAGATAGGGAAAGGACAAAATCACTAGATAGGATCAAATGATAACTAAATTGAATCAAAAATTCATTCCTATGGATTATGACCTCGATTTGTTGAAGAAAATGCAAGGGTTGAAGCAAGCAGGCACTAGTACATTTGGGCTCATTTTTTGACCTTTATTGGTCAAAATTTTGACCCATTTTTTGACCAATCTTTGACCAAATTCGACCAACGAATTGGTCGATAATTTTTTGGTTCAAAATTTGACGAACATACTAGATGGTCAAAATTTTGAGCAATACGTTGGTCAAAAATGTTTAGGTTGTTGAGCCATTTTCTGCCATTCATTGGTCAAACTTTCGACCAATGCTTGGTAGAAATCTGCGGGACTAGATGGCACTAGTTGAAAACTTTTTGGTCAAAAATTTGACCATCTAGTAGGTTGGTCGAAACTTTGACGAATACGGTGGTCAAAAAATGTTGGCGTTGTTAGCGCATTTTCTGCCATTCATTGGTCAAACTTTCGACCAATGCTTGGTAGAAATCTGTAGGGCCCATATCATGGATAGCGATATCATGGACCCACTTCTCGTGTACTAGGTATGAAGATTTTTGATCATGAGATCGACTTGGGATCAAAGGGTGGCGTTGACTCACTATGAAGAAGTGCTTGGAAGTTAAGTATAGTGAGTTAGCGAGTGTGGCCCACTACTGTTGAAGTGAAATTGCTGTCCACAAGATCAAGTCTAGATTGACGACGCTCGTTGACTCACTATAAAGAGATGTGCAAAAATTAGGTATACCAAGTTAATGAGCAATGGACCCACCATCGTGTTCTTAAAGGTTGTTTCAATTTTCTACCACATGATTAAAGTAAGATCAGTGATCATCGCTAGCTCGTTGTGGAAAGGTGCTCGAGAATTATGTATAACGAGTTAGCGAGTTGATGACACATGTGCATAGTCATGCATGGGCCTATTTTGAAGTGCCAACCTTGAAGGAAAGGTAGAGGTGGAGGTATTTTATTGGCATGACTGCCAATGTGTTAAGAAGAAAGCTGAGTCACCTTAGTTGTAATTCCCAGATCATAGGATTTTTCAAGGATCAACGACACAAGTTTAAAAAAGAAAGTGCAATGCCACTCTGTTTTTTTGTTCAACACATTTATGATAAGTGAAAGCTTCATGTGTGGGAGAAACAAAGAATAACACAGAGATTTTCATTAATTCCAGTCCCACGTGAACAGAGATTGCAAATTTTCTAAGCACAAGAGCTTGATTGATTGTGTCGTGTTAAGCCTAGTAAAGATGTGAAACTATTCTTTTGTCATTTGAGAGAAATTTTAGAAGTTCCTAGAAGAAAAAGTTTAGCAAGTCAAGTAAGTACTCATATTATAACCTTTGTGGCATTCCAATTCTCTCAATACTGTCAAAATGCCTCCTAAGAAACCATTCTCTAGGCAAATTAATTATATGGATAGGAATGTCCATGATGATTTATTAGAATTACTCCCAGAATCTACTATATAGCCTGCACAAGTTAAAAAGTTAATTTCCTTAAACCCTAGGCTTAAAATTGGTGATGGCCTATATGGCAAGGGGAACTGGGTTAGGGATGCAACAACTACTCAAATTGGCCTTATCTTGTTTAAAAAGTGGTTTTCGAAAAGAAAGTTGTTTGCCTCGCATGCTAATGTCTGGAATTTTGATTTGGGAAAGTTAGTAGTCCCAAGTGTTTTCATGGATTATGATTTGCTTGAAGCCATTGCTAAGAATTATGAACAAGCCATTAGGGTTGTAAGAAGAAAGGATGGTGTGCCTCTGGTCTCGATTACTCCTGAAGAAATTAGAGAGGTTTTTCACCTGGAACCATTATCAGACTACTATGTGCAAATCAATCTGCTAGAATTAGAGAATGAATATAAAGCAAAGAAGGATGTAATTAGGGGAGGTGCACTAAGGGAACATATTGGTACAATAGGAACTTTTCCAGTAATTATTGTAGACCCTAGAGAGCATTTTAAGAAGAGTCTTTTCACTTCCTAAGCTATAGAGATATACAGGACCTTATGTTGAGTTTTTGGTAAAGATGAGCAAGAATTTATGCCCATTGGTTTCATGTACATGATGGTTCAGATTGCTTCCTTCAGTGTAGATGTTATTTTTGATTTGGCTTCCTTTTTGGCTGAAGAAATTCACATTGGTTTAGTTGGGATTGCGAAGGGCAAGGTGGAAAAAACTTTTGGTCACTACTCTCTATTAATGCATATGTTTTTGTTCAAAGGAGTGACATATTTTGGTAATGAGATGGAACTAAATAGAGAGGAGAATGGAGAAATACTACCAGTCCAGTTTTGGAGTGCAGATATGACCTGGGATGCAAGTAATGCTAGTTTTGTCAGATTTGATAGATATTTTGCTGCTAAATTGAGATGCCTCATATTGAGTGACAATCCCAGAATCCCTAGGGTACTAATGAGTCTCATCAGGCCTATGGATAACCCCCATGACTTGAAAGTTTCACATAATTGGGGAGATATCATCCCCTACCCTATTTATACTATTTTTAGAATCTATGGTTTCAAGGGGAACCCTCATGTTTTGCCTTACCAAGTTCCTTTGAAGGTGGGAATGGCTGAAGTTTTATGGCAGTTAGGAGGAGTGGAAGAAATGTTTTTGTTGAAAAGGCAATTAGGGTCAATTTTCCCTACCTGCACAGTGGCCCATCAGTTTGTGATTGCAAAAGGGGGATGGATCTTTTTGCATAAAATTTTGGAGCAGTATATGATGGTTGTCTCTCATCCCCATTTTTGTGATTCTGAGGGATTTTTCAATCAGATGTTGAGGCATAGAATCAAGTTGGGACCGGTCAAGCACGATTCTTATTATCCAGAGGATATTATAAGGAATGAATTCTCATTGCAGGAGCAGGAAACTAAAAAGGAAAAATGGAGAGTTTATTCCCGGGTCTTAGAATTCATTCATTGTTTTGATAATAAATATGATCCTTTGGATAATGCTATTACAGAGGCTGACAAAATAAGTAAGCTCATGAATACCTTCCCTGAAATAATGGAGGTCATGAATAAAAGAAAGAATTTTTTATTGATTCATATCTTGATAAGGCCAGAGAGGTCATGAGGAGGTTGGCTTTCACTCCAAATGTGAGAACTGATAAAATAATTGTACAAAAGAGGCCCGAATATACTATAATTCAGAATAAAAGGGTTCCTATAGACAAGGGCAAACAAATAATAGGATCTACCAGTATAGCCCAAGAGGAGAGACCTGAAGAGCCTAGTCCTAAGAGGCAAAAGGTAATGATAGAAGAAAGGCCTCAAGATGAGGAATATTCACCCACCTAGTCCCCTTTGAGGATTGGAGAAGAGTAGCTCACTGGTGAACAGGTTGAACAAATGGGATCACAAGGAGATATTTTTATTACTCAAACAGAATTAGATGAGGGTAACCCTCCAAAACTTCCTCTCCCAAGTTTGGATCTAAAAATAGCTTATTATAGAGGCAGGGAGTTGGACCCTGTATTAGAGCAGGCAAGTCATCAATTTTTGACTGATGACAGTTTTGTGAAATCAAGGGCTTTTCAACAGTTTGCATGGAGGACAAACATGAACATTTTCGAGGAGAAATGTAAAAAGATGAAAACAGAGCATCCAAAAGTGGATGAAACTTCCATGAAAAACCAAATTAAAGAAGAAATGATGAAGGAATTGCAAAATATAAGCCCTGAGGAGGGGAGGAAAATGATAAAGGCATCTAACATTTTATTATTGCCCAATTGGGATATTGCAGATGCATTAATTTTCAATTTTTTTCAAGTAGATTAGAGTTGCAAGACCCAAATAGAAGAGACTTCCAAGGCACTTCATTCATTGAAGATCAAGCTGCATTGGTCAGTTGGTCATTGAGAAAGGGATCTAGAGCCACACCATCACAATCAGATGAGTCTGGGTTGATGGGAAATATACTTGTAAGAAGGGTTGCTGACACTTCACATGTACAGGCAACATATTGGAATGTGGATTCTTCTAAGTTTGTGTTGGCCACTGCTAAGAAGGAAGAATAGGTTATGTCTGAGTTACAGAATAAATATGAAACACTTCTTGAGGCCTATAATAGGGAGGTAAAAAGGAGAATTGAACTTGAAAACAAAGCAATGGGAAAATCCACAAGGCCAAGAATAACATATCCCCGTCCTCCAGTGGAACCTTTTAAATCCACCCCCTTTCTAGAGATACTAGACACACCTCAAAGGCCTAAATATTATACAGCCAAGGAATTTGAAGAAGAGAAGAGAAAACTATGGGCCTTACATGTAGAGTTAAATACATAGTATGAGGATAAGCTTAGAAAGGCTCTAATGTATTTAGCAGACAAAATTGAGTGGCCCTTATTCTTTGATCAGTTGGTAAAAGTAATAGATATATGGGAGGAATTGAAAACTCATGATGATACCCTGAAGCCTATTGTTAATAAATGGGGAAGAAGGGAAAAGAAAATCACCCTTCTATGTTATTCAGTTATAAAGTCTTCCCATGACCATGTTGAAAAATTGTATGATATTGCTAATGACCTGTCAGATTTTGATAACAGGAGAGTTTTTCTACAACTAAAAATTGTTTCTTATTTGAATAAGTACAAGAATAAAAAATTTGATCTATTTTTTTGTGCCTTGGATAGAAATAAGAAATTGAAAAATAAGGAAGAGTGGATTAAAGAATTGGATGACCTTTTCTGCACAAGGATAAATAAAGTTATTAATGAAAAGGGGCATGCCTGGTGGGCCACCATGATGGAGGAATTGGTTAAAGTCCAATTATTTTTTGATTCTTTGAAGCAAGAATTTGTTGGTTTTGAAAAGGAGGTTGGTTATATTTTTAAAAAGAAAAATGATATCCTACAGTTTAGCTAGCCAGATGAAATACAATTTGACACTTGGATGGTAGATCTTCTGTTGGACGAGTAGTTAGAGGAGGACAGTTTAGATGATGATGAGAAACTAGAAGGCGAGGTGCAGGTTATTGACACCTCTGCACCAGAATTGAAAAAAGAAGAAGGGGAAAAGGTAATAATGCCTTCTCAAGGTGAAAGCAGTGAGAACCCGCAGGAGAAAACTAATTTGGAGGTATCACAAGATCATCCTTCTTTGGCCAGCTTGGTAGCCACGTATTCTGAGGAGCCAAAATAATGAGAGACAAATTAGAAGTTGATGATTCACAACAGAAACTGGAACGGGCCTACCTGAAGGAATATTTGATACGCCTGGCATTTTGTTGTGATTTTTTTGTCTTTTGTATGATGCTTTGTTCCTTGGACACTTGTCAGGTCACAATTGCCCTTTTCTTGTTGCAACTCATGCTATATAAATGAGTTTTCAAGGCATTGTGATGGTCCGAGACTTGTGCAATTTTTTGTTTCTTTCAAGAAGAGTACATATTCAGTCGGTCCAATAGTATGTAGAGGTTTTAAGTTTTCTTCCATTGTACTTTCTAATAAGCAAATTGAAATGACAGAAATGGCAATCTATTCTGGGCATTCAATTGGTTTTCTATTGGTTATTGTATTAGTCATATGAAAAGGATAATACAAACGGGTATTTACACTATATCTGTGGATCATCAATTTCTGTCTCCAGTTTATGGGTTTGTTTACTTTGAAGTCATTTAAATAAGGTTTATTTGGCTGAATGTAGTCTAGATGGGTTGTATGCTAGTTTTATTGTTTCTTTTAATTCAAGCAATTATATAAATGCTTCAGTAAATTAGAAGGGTTTATGAGTTCATAAAAGGGATATTGCATACGAATGGAGATGGGTGATTGTAGTTGATTAATTCTTATACAAGTTATTTGAATTAGATCTCCCGCCAATAGTCAATTTCTTGCCCAATGGATAAGACATTGGTCCTATAAATCAAAAGTAAACAAGGATGAATTCTACTATTGCATATCAAATCATCTTACAAAATCAAAATTATTTTCAATCCTGTTCAAGAATTATAAATTCTGGTCTCAACTCATTTATATGTAATTCCTAAGTCTTAGGTAGCTACTATTTCTAGGAATATTTGTAAATTTTAGGAGAATTATGACCTTATCTGTTGATAAGGGATGAGTATAAGTTTAAGAGCATTGAAGAATTGAAGTGAGCTATGTATGTATGTGAGGGTAACAGAGGAGAATCAGAATGAAACTAAGATAATTTCATTTTTGAATTGTACTACACTGTGCACTTGTATAGATCCTTTCTTGTTCCTCTTTGTGCCCACCACTTAGCCCTCATTATTGAGTGTCCTATACAAGAAAGTCTTATAGCAAGCAATTTACCCAAGATTCTTGGAGTTGTTCCACTATAAGATATGATGAAATCATGAACTAATTGCCTATTATTTAAGAAAATGAGAAACACTATAAGACACTTTGTAGTGCTGCAATAATAGCCAAATCACCAAAGTAGGCATGCTTTTTGGATCATATTCTCTCTCAGACATAGATGTAACATGCATTTTGGTTGCAGGTGATTTCTAGGAGCTTGGGGTTCACTATTAATTCCAACACCTTCGACTAAAATCTTTGAACAAGTCAAAAGTTGTTCCACTATAATGATTACTAATAAACTTTATCATTGTTCAAGTCAAAAGTTTGTCATTAGCAAAAATGGTAGATAATTTTGTTCATGGTCTCAAGGAAAACAAAGACTACTTGACAATAGCAAGAAACAACACAGATGACTTAGAAATAGTCTATCACAATGAAAGACATATTTTTCCCACCATAACACTAGAAATGCTCTACTATCTCATTTTTGGTAATAGAGACACCCCCCAAACATGAAGGATTCACCCCCCAAACATCTTCAAACATGAAATGATCCACTGTCTATTAGACTGGTGTCTAATCCAGGCTAAACCTCCATCAGCAATTACCATCCAACACTGAACTTGCACCAAGTTTTCCCACTCTCTTGCATTTGGTTAATATAGTACAAATAAATTATCACAACCTCATTGTCTCCCACCAATATCAGTGACTACAGGTGGTAGGAGAGAATCTACATTGGAAACTTCAGAATAAGTACAATTGACTGTGCCTAACCAGTCACTGGTTTGAATGCACTAGTCTATTATTCCTTACTCAACACGCAATGAAAGTTAAAAGAATGTGTGGAAAAGATAACAAAAAGAATAAAATGTTCTCACATTAAATATTAGTCAAAATGCATTTGATACATCATAGGAACTCATTGTTCCATGGGACAGAGACTGAATTGCAGAGAACATGATTATTTTATTGATTATAATTTTTTCACAATGCCTTGTCTCACCACCCCAACTCTACTTCTCCCCCAAACACTCAACAAATCCCTTCTAAATAACCAAACAATAGTAAACAACCACTACTGTCTAACTATCTGACTGTTACCAGTTAGTTATAAACTGAAATTTGTTGTCTAGTTGACACAAAGTGTCAACTTTGACAACTTGCAATCATATATGCCTTTAATATATTTCACTAACCTTTTCAAAGGTTTTATAACTTCACTAACCCTTCCAAAGACACCTAAAACCCTTATGAGTTGTACTAGGCCTAAAGACACCTAAAACCCTTACAAGCTTTTCTTTGCATTTTTTCTACATTTGATACTTTTCTTATAGGTGGACATGTCTATCACAAACATCCAACATGTCTATCCTTAGACTTCATGGCAAAAACCATACAAACAACAAAAAAAAAATAAGGACATGAACCATCCAAACATCTCTAATAGCTTGTGGATATCCCAAAGATGCATAAGTGCATGACTTGTGAAAACCAAAAAGATAAGACTAACTTGTATAACAAGCGAATAACCAAAATGATTTTATGTCTGTGTTATGTTTGACAATGACAATGATATTTGGATTCAAGTATGAGAAAATTTGTATCAATCAATTCATTAAATATCATTTGAATACAAAGAATATTTTAAGAGATTCAAGAGCATAATTATAAGCCAAATTTGTGGAAGACCTAAATCAGACCTAAGTGAATAGACATGTGAAGGCTTATTTTGAATATGATGAGCAGATCTAAGGTGGAATTTTTATGAAGGTATATTCCAAGTTTAGAGCATTTATTGAAAAACAATATTTCAAATCTTGGTGGATTATTCATAAGTACAAGGAAGATTTGTTGAAGACCTCGAAGGAGATCTAAGGCAAATCTACCTACATTATAAACACTTTTCATTTCAAAGGTCAGTTCCTTTTGCATTGCGAGATTTGAGTTTGGTGTCTCTTGCTAATTGAGTCTACACATTTGTTTGAAGTTATATACATACATACATATGTGTGTGTGTGTGTACATACACACACAATTCACCTACAAGGATTTCCATGCTAAATAGTATATGCATCTTGTCTTCTTTTGTTAGACATCAACTATGTGAATGCTTTCTACATTGCTTTCAGTTGACTAAATATATATAGTAAAATATGCAGGTTTCTATGCCAAACTAACTCCAATGTGGACAAATATCTAATAATTGGGATTTAAACTAAGCAAGAACTATATGTTCAAGGAACAAAAATATGATTGCAATGAGACTATTACAAGCGAAAAAACTTCAATCTCATTAAAGAGAATTGGGATGTGTGTTTGAAGACTTAACAAATTTGAGCTTCACTTGGTTTCAAGAATACTATAATATTCTCTACTTAACAAGGCCAACCACGTGAAGGTGGAAGCTCATCTGGCCTCACCCCCCTCCCCCTAACATCAATCTAAAGTACCCATTATCATCTAATTACATACTTCATTCATTAATTCATCCATTTATGAACTATAACATTCAATCAATACAATCACATAACATTCATTAATATGATATAAAAATCATTAATGCACAATACTAATCAAAACTTCATTAACACATAACAATATTCATTAACATAAAATAAAAATCTGTATTAATACGCATCATTCATACATAATTACTTAAAACAAAGTTCTTTCATTATCCAACAAGGTTTATCAAAGAAGATTTTTAAAACATCATTTCTTTTTTTTGTTTTTCTAAGCTCTCTTAAGAAAAGCGCTCATAGGGACATCCATATCTACTTCATTCTCCTCCTTTTCTGGCATGTGTAATGTCAAATTACAATGGCTCCTTCTCTTTGGAGGAGCAGGAGGTTGCTGCACTAAAGGGGGCTCTGTTGTAAGAACAAGTGAATGCGATAAATTGGCATACTCTTTTTCTTTTTCTAACTATTACAAGTTTGTAATTAAGTACGAGTACAACATAAAATGCATTTATCTTACCTGAAAATGCCACATCATGTACATTAACATTTTGATCTACCACTGCGTCAACATGTTGAACACTTGGAACATGGTCCAGTCCTTTAGCATGATGTTCAACATGCTTTGAAATATTCAAAAAAAGGATACATGTCAAATTCCAATTGAAGATGTTAAATTGT
This sequence comes from Cupressus sempervirens, assembly GCA_028749045.1. Taxonomy (NCBI): domain Eukaryota; kingdom Viridiplantae; phylum Streptophyta; class Pinopsida; order Cupressales; family Cupressaceae; genus Cupressus; species Cupressus sempervirens. Next base: position 565,060,783 of record CM053785.1, read on the forward strand.
ATTCATAATTGCATAATTAATTTTCAATAGCAAATTAATACCTCCACCACTATAATGCACATCCTGACCTTCGTCAGGAGCAAGTTCTATGGTAGGATATGAAGGCTGCAGTGAAATCTTATGCACATTGTTATGTAGTCAATTTACGTTTAAAACTAATATCAAAAAAGAATCTTCTCAACTATTTAATTTCTTTTACTTTTCATCTGACCAATTTACCTGTGAGATATCATTTGGTGCACTGGATTCTTGGGAAAGGCTTACAGATTCTTCACGTAGGTGTGCAACCACAACTTTATAGCCTTCCTTCAAGGCAATTTTTCTATCTTCATTTGTGACCTCCACATTGAAATCTGTGCCCTGTGGTTTTTGCTTGATAACATCAATTTTCCATGTATGGTTTCATTAAACAAAACTATTTGCAACATTATATTAAAAAAAAAACAAAATTCATTGCTCTACTTACAAGTTGAGACTGCAGATTCATATAGCCACCAGAGCCAAGTTTGTGTTGGCCAACCTTTTCTATTCTCGCTTTTGTAGCCACGGATGTGTCCTGCAATCTATGAACAATTTCAAACATCTTAGATTATATATTTATAAATATCAATAATTAGTGCATGATTACAATGTACTTAATACTATAATGACATACCTCTTTTTGCCCTGTGCTGCTTCATTATCTCTATCTTCACATAGCCTTTTCTCCTTTGCATCTTCCATTATTTCATTCCACTCCATTGGTGGAATCATAGGAGGATGGTCATACTTTGGGTTATCCTTAAGACCCTTCTATATTGATCCCTCATAGTCTTTATATGCTTTGCTGCTCTTTTCAGAAGTAGGCTAGTGTCAAAAATATTTTTCCCAAATTTCTCCTCAATGGATGCAATCAACTGATTTTTTAATTCCCCAGCTTGTAAATTCCACCTTTTTAAAAACAAATAGATTTTTAGATCAATAACTTTAATATATTACAATAAATAGAAGAAAATAAAAATTATGTAGCAATGATATGAAACTACATACCTTTTACGTATGGTGGGTCCAAATAGTCTCAATGTCATATGAAAAAGATGTTCAAAGAAAGCATTATTACCTACAAAAACATAAAGGATTTATTAGTCCAAAATGAGTAATGTAAAAGTAAACTAAATTTACACTATAAAAAATATCAATTTTAAAGCACCTGGAAGCTTTCATTCTCTTAATGGAAACATAGTTTTCTTATTTAGCAACAATGTCCCTTCATACAAACCAGTACTAATCACACGAACTGCTCCATGAAATGGATTAGCTTCAGTAGTACTGCTCTCTGTTGCTCTATCAACTGAAACATCATAACAATTAAATGACAATTTTAGTACTGCTCTCTGTTGGTCTACCTCCCTGCCTATGTCCATGTCTCTCTATGTGTGGCTATATATGTATGTATGTATGTATGTATGCGTGGTGTGTGTATGCATGTGTTTGTGTGTATGCAAGCTTCTGTAGACATCATTTAAGCACTAATGTGCTACTTCATTGTTGATCAACTTGTAGAAAGACATTACAAAATATAGCACATTACAAAATATAGCAAAACAAGGTTTTACCAGTTCTACTAGGCATAGACAATGATGTTTGTAAGGTCCTTGTTGCCGACAATGCAACAGACAATAGTGGACCACCAATCGAAGGAGGAGTCCACACTTCATCATGAGTTGAAGAATAGAATATTGTTAGCAAAGACATTTGCAATGGATAAAGATCAAATGGGATACTAGCGAGAAACGTCGACAAAAAAAAAGGTAAGTGTTATAATGTTGATGAAAACAAACAAAGTGTTACTTACATGAAGGTACTGTGAAACAACCCTGACCATGTTCAGCATGTGATGTCACAACTGGCACATATGTCTATACAAGAACACATAAAATTAGATATCATGACCCATAAGATACTATAAAATATTAATATCTATTGAACTTCTATTACTGCTTTAGTCAAATTACTGCTTACTTTCAAAGATTGGATTCTACGGTCCAATTCTATTCTCAGTGCCTCTTTCTCCTCACTTCTGTCACCCTTGATGATAATTTGAACAAGCTCATCAGTGTATCTTTGTGTAATTTGTTGGGTGATGAATATAGGGTCAGTACTAAGGCCAATATCATGTAGATATGATGTCCGTATTTCAGATTGCATTTGATCAGCGATCATTGTAGCTTTTTCCTATCAGTTGTGACATCAAATATTCGTATACTTTCATCAAAATAACTCCAAAGCTATAAAGAAAAGAACATAATAATAGGACTTTTTTTCTATATTAACATTAAAATTTACAATAATTAATGTTTACCTCTATTGAAGGTGTCTAACATGGTGCATCCATATCGCCCTGTGAAAAAAATTAGTAAGTCTTAGAAATCAGTAGCGAAATTAAAGTAATAGACTTACAAAAAAAAATAGTAATAATAAAGTAGATTATATATGTTAATCATTTGTCTTAAGTTAAAAATTTAGCGTAACTAATGTTTATATCTAAAAAAATATTTGGCATGTTCTACTTAATGTTTATATGTGCACATATGGTTTGGAACAAAATATTTGGTCATACAAGACCCCATCATAGTTGACATTGATCATACCTGAAGATTTCATTGATCATCATGATCATCATCCATGTCATCATCATTATCATCATCATCATCACCATCATCGTACTCGTCACTTTGATCATCGTCGTCACCACCACCATCTTCATCACCATCATCATCCTCTTGATCACTATCATCATCATGACCATCATCGCCATGATCATCACCATCTTCGTCACCATGATCATGATCGTCATCAGCATCATCATCATCATTATCACCATTATCGTTAGCATCACCAAAATCATCACCATCTTCTTCTTCTTCATCACTGGGTAACTGTTGTTCCTGATAATCATTTACTTCCTCTTGTGCTTCTTCAATATCTTCTTCTTCGATCACATTATACTTTATCGGCCTTCCTCTTGGGTCATGTCTAACAACAAATGACCAACTTGGTTTGTCTAGAACACCAAAGTAAAACACTTGCTCGCATTGACTTGAAAGAACATAGGGCTCATCTCTGACTGGCTCAAATGACCTTGTATTAATCATAGTAAATCCACTGTCGTGTTCAATAACAGTCCTATCGAGATCATTTTGATTCATTCGTAACCTAAACCATTTGACAAAAAATAGAACTACTTTGAATGAATTAAAGTTGCACTCAAGTATATCATCCAAAATGCCATAGTATTGATTTTCAGATTGTTGAGGATGTATGTCAGTTCTAGATGAAATATTGGTGACCGCGAAGACAACACTTATCCCGAAATCACACGTTTTCTTTGTTTCATCTAACTTTTTTGTGTGGAATTTATAGTCATGGTAGTACATAGCTTTGTGCTATTTGACCTACAATTATTCAAACATGTCAAGAATCTTCTCATTGATCTGTGAGTTAATATTAAACTTATGTCTCATGATTAGTAATCTTATGCATACCTTTGTATCTTTTAAGCCATATATTAGATCAAGTACCATTGGCGTAACATTGGGATCTCCATTACGATAAGCAATGATGCAACACCATCCCATGTTAATGAGCGACCATTTTCTTCAGACTGTTCAATCCACACTGCCATCCAATCAAGATTGTTTGCAATATACAAGTGTAGTGCATCCCACTCACGACCAACTATAAAGAAGACAATTACACCAGTTAGAAAAAACTTATATATATTGATGATGGATAAGAATTGTTAAATTACAAAAAAAAACTTATAATCACCTCTCACCCTCCTCAATCTACCTTTCCCCATCAGGTACTCCCCTTTGAATTTGTCATTACTGTTGGGATCCCAAATGCGATCTAGATGGATACTTGCTGCAAACTTTGGAAGATATTCACTAATATACACCATGGTCTGGTATATCATATATCCCTCTATCATAGAACCCTCAGGACGTGCTTTTTGTCGAACCAAGCCCTTCATAAATTTCAAATGCCTCTCAACCATCCACATTGATCTAGCTTGTACAGGTCCACACAATTCAACCTCCTCAACTTGATGTATGAGGTAGTGTTCTTGAGCATTGAAAAACGTTGGAGGTAAATAGTTTTGCATTTCACACATAAGCTGTGGAATTTTTCTCTTCCAATATTTTATATCTTTTTAATCAATTTCTTTAGATGATAACCACCTAAATGAAATTCAACATGCAAAAACACATAGAGGAGATTTCAAATAAAATTATACAATAGATTTAAGATAAAAAGCTACAAATCTAAGAAAAAACACTCTTCTAACCTCATGTATTTTCCAAGATCATATATAACTTGTTTAATACTGTTGTCAAACTGTTGTGGAAGGGATAGAGGTAGGACGAACTGCAATCATTAAAAAATGATCATTTCAATATATTATTAAATAATGCAACTGGTACTACATTCAATCTTACAAATATACTGTAAATAGAAAACATGACTTACCTTGAGGAAGGTATGCCAATCATGTGTCTTCAACCCTGGCCCAAAATCACATTTCTTTGATAGAAGAGTGCTTATATTTGCAGCAAATCCTATTGGAATTTTTTTTTTTTATGACTTCTTTTAATGCATCACTTTGTTGCTCCATTAATAACCAAGGAAGGGCACTTGTATTTATGCGCTCTCCATTCCTATTTGATTCAATGAAAACTTTTAGTGCATGATTAGATTCATGAATGTTAGTACAAATTTTAGCAATTTTTTCTCTATCACGCCTTCCATCCAACATTTTCCATAGTGTCTCTATTACATTCTTTCCAATATGCATAGCATCAAACAAATGCACGATTGGGAAATCCTTGTAGTATGGTAACCTACTAAATTGAGTAGGATAACTTTTCATTCCTCTAGGAAGTTGGTCATTGATGCCTTGACGACCTTCACAAGCATCAGTTATAGCATTAGTAAATATAAGACAATATCGAAATACAAATTGTAAACTTTGCACAAAAAATTGGACATTACCTCGACGATTTAGTCAATCATATTCCAACTTCCATAAATGAGGTGTCATTCTTCGTGGCCTTGATGATGTCTCTTCTTTCCCATTGAAAAGATGTTTTTCGGCAATTCGACGCCTATGATTATTGCGGAGAAAGTGTCTAAACTCATCAAACACCTACTTTCCTAAACTTCTTGAATGATGACATTTCATCTTTGGACCACAAACCGGACATGCAAATTTTCCCTTTGTCTGAAGATCTAAAAGATCATGTATAATTGGATCATGTACAATTATCATGTGCAACTTAAGCATTTGATAGTAATGTGTAAGCACTATAATAGACCAAAAATATGTGATCTTAACAATATAACATACCACAAAAATGAGTTAGCCCAGGGGCATCATGTATTGTCTATACAAGCATTGCATGGAATTGAAATTGTCGATGTCCTATCAGTCTAGAGATGTCATACATAGTGATGTCATTCCATAACTTCAACAACTTGTCAATTAGGGACTCAATATACACGTTCATAACTTTAACTTGGTATTTACCTAGCAATTGAATGAACATAAACATTACGTAATTATTATAACCATTTTCATGAACTATTTATAAATTAATTTAGATAACTATAAAAAAAAAAAAATACCTGGCACAATCATTGACAACATTATGTGCTCCCTCTTTATGGACATCCAAGGAGGAATGTTATCATTAATAACAAAAATAGGCCATACTGAGTAAACAGATCTCATATCTCCATATGGATTGACACCATCCACTGCCAATGAAAGTTTTAGATTACGGGGTTCTTCTTTAAAGTGTGACCATGTTTCTTCTATCTCTTTAAATGCAAAACCATCGGCAAGCATTAGCATAATGTCATCTTGACTTCTATTGCGTGCATGGTAATCCATAAATTGTGCCAAGCTAGCACACTTGAATAACCGTTCCAGATGTGGAATAATGGGAATGTATCGAAGAACCTTGTGAGGCACTTTTTTTGTTATTTGATCTAATCAATATCTACTAACATGACAATCAGGACATTCTGTTGCAAATTCATGTTGTTTATGATATAGAATGTGATCATTGGGACATGCATGTATTGTCTGATACTTCATTCCAATCTGATCCATAATGTTAGATAATTCTTGGTACAAATGAGGCAAAATGTTTGATGGTGGTAACAAAAACTCACTAATCAACCTACAACAACAAATATGCATTGTTACTATAATGAATAGTAATTGTATGCTAACCTTGAAGATGACAAAAATGAGATACCTTAGCACACGTGACATTGCTACATTGGATATGCTATTCATAACCTTTAAGTTCACCAACAACACTATAGCCGACAGTAGAGTTGTTTGGGAGCCTGGGTATAAGGGCTCGTGTGCCTTCTAAAGTAAAGGTATATCAAGACCATCTTCATCATTATTATTAGATTCACTAGTAACATCATTGTGAGCCTCTTCATCACTTTCCCCAATACCATCTTCTTCAATCATGTCCTCTGGCACATTATCATCTTCTTCCATGGGTGCATTATCCTCAACTTGCATATTCACACCTTCATGTTCCTCCAGTAGGAAATCCACATTCAGTAATGGATGAAAATCATGGCCCCCTTCAACATGACCATATTTCCTACAATGACTCTGGGCTATTGTGATTAGAATTCTTTGATTCTTTAAACCCTTTCACTTTTTGCAAGGACAATAACATTTATCAAGTTTTCTTCAAAATTGAGCCCACAATGCAGCCATTGCCTCATTATTTTCTTCTAGATTCATATTGTCAAGTGTGGTCTTTCTTCATAGGAAAATATACTTACAAATAAATTGCACATGTTGTGATTAATGTTTATATCTGCTCATATGGTTTTTGTTAATTAATGTCTTCAAATGTAACTAAAATGATTACAAACATATCAAAAAGGACCTTCACAGGGTCTTATTACATCAATTGTTCTAACATGGTCATGTTGGTTATCTTGAGACATTAATGTATTCTCATGCCTTCAACCTTGACCTTGATGCTCCTGCATCATTCTCCCAAGGATTAAGGAAAGTTGGATCATTATGGAATTGAGTAGGTAGACCTTCTAGGAAGTTGCAATACTTCAACCTTGTAAGTGTCGCGTCAATGCAATGGGTACTAAACAAACAATTTAAGTTGATGAGAAATGGTTGTTATGAATTCAAATTGTAAGTGTCACCTCAATGCATTGGGTATTAGAAAAACAATTCAAGCTGATGAGTATGGGTTTTTATGAACCACAACTCATGAAATATGCATTAAGTCCATACCTGTTGTTTATAATGAGTATGGGTTTTTTTTCTAAGAACATAACTGTTGTTTACAGTCAGTAAGTTTCTATATCCTCTAACAAATTTGAAGCAATGAGCCAAAGTCACATGGTTGAAGATGATCATTGTCCCCTCAAAGCACCATCGTTTGATAAATTGTTGCATTAAAATATGATCTAGAAAGGACCTTTCCACATAGTATGTTGGCACTATTTGGCAATCATCGATCATGTGGTTATTGCAAAGAGGCTAAGGACCAAACATGGAATCATGGAGATAGTGCACGGATGTACAAGGAAAATTTGTTGCTCTTTAGCTACTAATCTTGCTTTGTGCTTGTCAATTAAAACAGTATTTTTAAACTTGATCTTAATACTTTTTATAATCAATGGCTTTCTTTCCAATGTCTATCTCTTGACTCAACACATTTTTTCATTTTTCTTTCCTTCTTGCTTCATCATAAATACTTGGTTCACAAGCACTTATGGTGTTCTTCTTGCTAAGATTATGAAGTGGACAATGACTTTCAATCTAGATAATCAAATGTTTGGCTCAACTTTTTTGGGTAAGTGTGATGATATGTAGTGCACTATAAATTTTATCTTCAATGAAAGGATTAGCACCTCTAATTTTCAAATGGCGATCAACTAGAACTAGCTGACAATCTAACCTTAAAAATACATTTTATGCCAAATTCCAATCACAGTTAAAGACATTTAGCTATTGGAAAATGGAAAGATTATGTCTTATTTCAGATATGCAATAAAATGGGCAAGAAATGTGGAAGAACATTAAGTTTTTATCCACCAAAACATGAGTAAAATTGTATAAATTGAATGTATTTTTAAAAATAATGTCAATTCCCTTCAAAAGAAATATTTTGCATGCAACTTACTTGCTGAAGATATTTCAAGTTCAACAACTCTTTAATCACAGGTTCCACAATAGTTGGAAGCTTTGACCTGTCTATCAGTTGTGGCTTGGCCTACAGCAACAAAAAATTCTTAGTATATGCATCTCAACATTTAAAAAATACATCAAGCAATTCAGGTTAGTTACAGTCTATAAATTAACTGGCATTTGTTTCTTCTTTAACATATTTGACAATCAAGTACAATTAATAGGAATACAAGAGCAAAACTTGGAATTCTACTAATGTCATCAATGTTAATCTTGGGTACTAGTACAAAGCCAGTAAGAAATCTACAGTAGTACCAACCAAGATATTTACAAGACTTGATCACAAAAGGTTCATTTAGCACAAAACAACTTCAAAAATATTGTATATATACACTCTTTGACACTGTCAAAGGGAACAATTATTTTAATGATGTTTTACGTAAGAATTGCTAGAGGAAATGATAAGCATGAAATATATTCAAGTTTTTACACTAAGGAATTGAAACATTTGCACTCAGGAATTGCCTGGAGTATTTAAAGAGAGTGTATCCCACAAATGAAATTGGTATAAATGTTACAACCACCAAATTTGGAGGGCATGGAAATTTAGTCATCACTATCCTATATAGTACACTTAATTTCATATGTTGGAATCATTTTGTGACTTATACACATGATAGTCCAATAGTTTTTAATGTCATCTTCATCACAATTTTTCTATGATAGTCTAATAGTTGCAGGTGGCATCTTCATCACAATTTTTCCATGATAGTTTTTTTGGTCTGAATTTTTGCATAATCGAATTCCTTTGTCCAAGGTATAGAAGAATTCAGATTGGGATCCACCTATGGTGAATAGGGTTTCTAGCCAAGTCATATTTTGTAGGTCTTTGAAGCAAATTTTTGTTGAAACCCTAGGTCTTGTTTTCTTTTAAATTTTTTGGGCGCGAAACTAAAAATATGCGAAGATTCCCATCCTTTTCAAACTTTTCGCACCCTGAGTCACATCTTTTCTTTTGTGTTTCTGATTGCCCGATCCCTAAAAGATCTACAACAATCACTATCTTGCTATGAAAAGATACAATTATTTTACCCTTAGCGACATAGTGACCACCGCTAAGTTGAAAAGTGGTACCATCAAGTGGAAATACGGTGACCAGAGATTGTATTGTTTCAGAGATATTTCATCATGTTTACAACAGACATGTCAGAACCTAAAAAGGAATTAGAACATTGAGGTACAAAAGGCATCAACAGAAATCTTAGCTTTTTCGATTAGTCACTTTGTCGCTATCAAAGAAATTGGGCACTTCGCCATTAGTGACATGACGCCTTCACCAAAAATAATGGCTGGCAGTCACTTTTAAATTTTTCGATGATCATAAGTTTTTTTAGGTTGTGTGGTGCACGTGCTATTTTATTATGTGTCAGATGCATTAACGAGGGTAGTTATGACTTCACTCACCTTTATCTTTTCGACCCTGAATTTTGATGAGTCACCAAAAATTGTTATGTCGCTATCGAAGAATTGGTGTCTCTCGCCGTTAGCAACATAGCGCCCAGACAGAAAGTAGTACTGTGGTAACTTTTCAGAGTAAGTGGGTCCCAGAAAGTACTCTATCAGATATCAATTATAAAGCTTTGGAACATGTTGGCATCTAATGGGCTACACGTATATGCCAAGAAAAGAAAAGACACTAGGATTCGCTATGTTGCTATCGGGAACTTGTTCTTCTCGACATTAGTGACATAGCCCCCGACCGAGAAATAAACAAATTTGGGCCCCAAGAAATAGGTAATATAGCCAGGATTTCATCACATCATCAATGATTGGACCCACGCCCTATTCACAAAATATATGAAAGACTGATCTTTAGATCTATCTCATATCCATGATCATCGCTATCTTGCTATGGCGAGTTGCACGAAGGTTACGAATAGCGACATGGCGACAAGGGGCCCACCATATTTCTTTTGAGCAATGCATCAAATGTCATCCGCATGATCAAATCAAGATCAATGATGGGTGCTATCTCACTATGGCAAGGTGCTCACTCTTTATGTATAGTGAGATAGCACCTAAGTGACACGTGTCCTTAGAGTTTTGTGGGTCCAGTTCAGAGGTGCCAACAATGAAGGAAAGGTACACATGGAAAATTTTCATTGGGTTGACTGCCAGCTTGTCAAGAGGAACATGAGTTGTATTTGCTTGCATCCTTGGATCGTAGGATTTTTCGTAAATCCATGGTGTAAATTTGAATATAGAAGGTGATGCCACCCTGTGCATTTATGAGAGATGAAAGCTTCGCATGTGAAGAAAAATAGAGTATAACATAGAAGATTTTCTTAATTCCACCGTACTCGAACAAAGATTCAGAGCATTTCTAAGTAGAAAAAGTTTTTGAGAAGATTGTACTAGATTCAATAAGATTGTGAAGCAGTTTGTTCACAGAAAGATTGCAGTAACACTGAAGTAAGTACTTGCATTATAATCCTCCTACTGTTTCAATTCCTTCGAGAGTTAATTAAAATGGCTCCAAAATAGAAAGCATTTTCTGGTCAAGAGAACTATTTGGATAGGAATGTCCATGATGATTTGCTTGAACTGCTCCCTTCTTCCACTATTGAAACTGTAGAAGTTAAGAGGCTAACTTCATTAAACCCTAGGCTGAAAATAGCAAATGGGTTGTATGAAAAAGGAAACTAGGTTAGAGATGCAACAACTTCACAGACTGGTCTTGTTTTATTCAAAAAATGGGTTTCAGAGAGGAACCTTTTTGCCCCACATGCCAACATTTGGAATTTTGGTCTAGGGAAAATGGTGGTTCCCAGTGTTTTCATGGATTATGATCTTTTGGAAGTTGTAGCTAAGAATTACGACCAAGCCCTTAGGGTAGTGAGGAGAACTGATGGTGAAATCTTGATTACAATCAATGTAGAGGAGATTAGGGAAGTTTTTAGTTTAGGGCCTATCACTGATTATCATGTGCCCATTGATTTGAAAGGGTTAGAAAATGAGTATATGTCTAAGAGAGATGCAGTTAGGAAAGGAGCACTGAGTGCACACATAGGTAGAATTGGAACACTGCTAGCAATAACAGCATCCTCCAGGGAGCCTTTCAAAAGGGCATACTTCAATTCTAGGTCTATAGAAATATATAGGTCCTTGTGTAAAGTTTTTGGGAGAGATGAAGAAGAGTTCATGCCTATGGATTTTATGTATATGATTACTCAGATTTCCTCTTTTGGTGTGGATATAATTTTTGATTTTGCTTCTTACTTAGTTGAGGAGATTCACATTGGACTTATTGGAATTGCTAAGGGTAAGGTGGAAAAAACTTTTGGCCATTATTATCTATTAATGCACATGTTCTTATTTAAGGGAGTAACATATTTTAGTAAAGAAATGGAATTAGACAGAGAAGAGAGTTGGGAAGCATTACCAGTTCAATTATGGAGTGCAGATATGACTTGGGATGCAAAGAATGTCAATTTTGTCAGGTTTGATAGGTATTTCACTTCAAAGCTGAGATGCCTCCTATTAAGGGACAATCCCAGAATCTCCAAAGCATTAATGAATCTCATTAGGCCCATGGACAACCCAAGTGGTTTAAAAGTTTCAAATATTTGGGGAGATGTCATTCCATATTCTGTTTCTACTATATTTAGAATATATGGTTTTAAAGGAAGCCCTCACGTACTACCCTACCAAGTGCCTTTGAAGGTAGGAGTTGCTAAGATATTGTGGTAGCTAGGAGGAGTGGAGGAAGCCCTTCTATTGAAAAGACAAAAGGGGTCAATTTTTCCTACTTGCATAGTGGCTCATCATTTTGTAATCACAAAAGGAGGTTGGCTTTCTCTGCACAAGATTTTGAATCCTTATAAGATGGCCACTTCCCATCCTCATTTTTGTGATTCTGAAGGATTTTATCATTTGGCTCTGAGGCAGAGAATTAAGCTTGGTAAAATTGAGCATGAATTTTATTTTCCTGAAGACTTAATAAGGAATGAGTACTCCTTGCAGGAGCAAGAGACTAGGAAAGAAAAGTGGAAAGTCTTTTCTAAAATTTTGGATTTCATTCATTGTTTTGATCTAGATTATAGTCCTTTGGATGATGCAGCTACAAATGTAGATAAGATGAGAAAACTTATGAATAATTTTCCTGAAATAATAGAGGCAATGAATGAAAAGAAGTAATTCTTTATTAGGTTCTACCCAGATAAGGCCAAGGAAGTAATCGAAAGATTGGGTTTTACTCCCAATATAAGGGTAGGTCAATTAACTGTCCAAAAAAGGCTGAGACATACTATTGTTCAAAATAAAAAGAATACAGTGGACAAAGGCAAACAAATAATTGAGTCCACTAGTAGGGTTTTGGAAGAGAGGCCTACTGAGCCCTCCCCTAAGAGGAGGAAAATAATAAGAGAGGAGGATTCTCATGTTGAGAAGTATTCACCTTCACAGACCCCTTTGAGAACCGGGGAGGAGTAGCTCACTATTGAGCAAATTGAACAAATTGGATCACAAGGGGAAGTTTTTTTCACTCAAGCAGAGATTGATGAAGGGAACCCCCAAGAACCTCCTGTGCCAAGCCTCAAGCTGACTGTAGCTGATTTTAAGGGAAGGGAATTGGACCCTGTTTTGGAACAAGCTAGCTAGCAATTTTTGTCAGATGATAGTTTTGTAAGGTCTAGGGCTTTCCATCAATTTGCTTGGAGGGAAAACATCCACAATTTTGAGGAAAGATGTAAGAACATGAAAATAGAGCATCCAAAAATGGATGAAGCCTCCATCCAAAACCAAATAAAGGAGAAAATGATGCAAGAATTCCAAAACATTACTCCTGAGGAGGGAAGGCAAATGGTAAAAACTTCTAACATATTATTGTTGCCTAATTGGGATATTGCAGATGCATTGATTTTCAACTCTGTTTCTAATAGACTGGAGTTACAAGACCCAAATAAAAAGGAATTTGTAGGGACTTCTTTTACTGATGATCAAGCTGCTCTTGTTATGTGGTCATTAAGAAGAGGATCCAGGATTGTATCAGCACAGCCTGATGGTTCAGGACTGATAGGGAATATTATTGTGAGGAGAGTTGCTAATACCTCACATGTACAGGCAGCCCACATGAATGTGGATTATTCTCAATTTACTTTGGCTACTGCTAAAAGGGAGGAAAAGGAAATGTTTGAATTACAAAGTAAATATGAGGTAGTTGTGGATGCCTACAATAAAGAGGTAAAAAGAAGAGTTGAGCTTGAGAACAAGCTACTGGGAAAATCTACCAGGCCTAAAATAACATACCCTCGCCCCCCTGTTGAACCTTTCAAATCTACCCCCCTCATTGAAATACCAGACACACCCCAAGGGCCACAGTATTACATTGCTGAAGATTTTGAAGAAGAAAAGAGTAAACTGTGGACCTTACATGTAGAGCTGGAATCTAAATATGAAGATAAACTAAGAACAACTCTTACATATCTAGGAGACAAGGTTGAATGGCCACTAATCCATGATCAATTGGCCAAGGTGATTAACATCTGGGAGGAGTTAAAAGCAGATGACGAGGCTCTAAAGCCTATTATGAACAAATGGGTGAGAAGGGAGAAATCAATAACCTTATTATGTCTATCTGTTATAAATAATTCTCGTGATTAGATTGATAAAACCTTTGACATTGTTTCTGATCTTGCTAATTTTGATAGAAAAAGGATACATTTATAGAAGATAATAATAGGCTACTTAGACAAATATAAGAGCCAAAAATTCAATTTATTTCCTCATGCCCTAGATAAGAAAAATAGTTTGAAAAGCAAAGAGGAATGGGCGAAGGAACTTGATGATTTATTCTGTTTAAGAATGAATCAAGTCATAAATGAAATAGGGCATGCACAGTTGGCCACCACAATAGAAGAAATGGTGAAAGCCAAAATATTCTTTGATTCTTTAAAACAGGAATTTGTTGATATTGATAATGAGGTTGATTATATAATAAAGAAATAGAAAGATATTTTGCAATTCAATTGGCCAGATGACACATTATTTGATAGGTGGATGGTAGAAATGCCTTCTAGTGAATAGTTTGATGTAGATGAAACTGACAATGATGGGGTGCAGGGTGAGGAAGTTCAAATCATTGATATCGTCACTACTCAAACCCAATAAGAAGAAGACGAAAAGAAAAACTTGTCACTTTCAATTGCAGAACCGGGACCACAAGATGCCAATACAATTAAAGAAAAGGAAAAGGTAGAAGTTGTCCTTACCATGTAGAATGAAGTTGGTGGAAGCCTGCATGTGGAGGTTAATGTGCCCTCGTCAGAAAAAGCTTCATCATTGGCTAATTTAGCAGTTACATATGAAGATGAATCAAATCAATAGCCAACTCAACAACATCAGAACATGTAATAGAAGCTGACCCATCAAAAGGAATGATTTGATTTTGATATCTTCTATTACCCATAGTTTTGTCATTTTGTGATAGGTGTATGTAGATATTCCTTGTAAAAGACACCTGTCAGTTTCTCTTAGCCTGAAGCTTGTTGCATTTCACACTATATAAGTGAAATTCCAGGGCAAGAGAAAAGGTCTAAATTCTATTTGCTAAGCGATACACTTAGACTATTTTTGGTCCACCATTTTTGAGCAAAAATTCATGATGTATTTTCTTTGTCAGATCTTGAGAATACATGAATATAAAATGATCTGTGTTTCTTTTTGAAGGTCATTCTGAGTCTATTGCAAATTGTATACAATTTTCAAGGAAAATGAATACAAATTATGAACTGTCCCCATATCAGTTCTTTCTAAACTTTGTCTCTTTTTGATTACTTGGTTATCTTGATGTTGTATAAGTAAAGGCTTATGTAATTGAATGCAGTTCAACTAGGTTGTATAACTATTTATCATGGCTATTAATTCAATGGATTAAGTAAAAGCTTTGATGAATTTGATAAGGTTGCTGCAGTAGTGGAAAGGATTTTGAATGACAATTTCTAATAAAAATTGCTAATAAAATTTGTTGTAAGGCAACAAATTAGATCTAGAGATTTGTAGTAGACTCTGAACCCCAATGGATTAGGCACTGATCAAATTTAATCTAGCTGAAAGAGAAATGTGTCACACATGATTGTCAAAATGTAGAATTATAATCAACTTTACTTTTATTTCTTGTAGATCTTCAAAGTTGGCCTCTACTTGTTTGCATGGAATGTTTTAGCTTTAGTTAGCCATTATTGTTGAGAACATCTGCAGACCTATAGAATATTTTTGGCTATATCTATTATATGGGATGTGTTTATTAAAGTATTAAGAATTGTACATGTATTGGAGAATTTGAGATGAGAATTAGAATGAAACTAAGATAATTCTCATACAGTTTTCCTAGTCTAGTATCATCCCTAGGTATACCCACCCTGGTTTTGCAGAGCCAAAAGAGTAGAAAACCACCCTTGGTTTTGTAGAAGTTTGGCCCAAATGGTGTGCACATACAATTGATAATAAGAATTGGCTAGTCTTTAGACTGTGTGAGTATTATCATCTTGGTATTAAGCATTTTGTTGCTTAGTAGTTTTAAAACACCAACAAGTTTGTTATTCATCCAAATGGAAACCCTTGTAGGAAGACCTAATTGCAATGCAAAAATTAAATGTAATGTTGAAATATAGGAGAGAGATTCTTTTGGTTGAACTAGAAGATAAATCATCTTCTAACAAAATGACAGAGACTTTCGGTGAAGGATCCAAAGTACATCAATTCAATTATTGTCTAGTAAATTTAGGTGCCATCTTCATCATAAGTTTTTGAAGATAGTCTAGTATTTGTAGGTGTCATCTTCATCAAAAAATTTCCATGATAGTCTATTAGTTTGAGGAGTCATCTCCATCACAAGTTTTCCATGGCATACTTGTATTTAGAGGTGCATTGAAGACCTTTTATCACTACATGAGCTAGTAGTAGACGGTGATTATTCATTAGCATCATCATCATCTAACATAGAATCACATTAATATCATGTTTTAGAGCCCACATGGCCTAGGTATTGAGCGTACAACTCCAAGCACTAAACACACCAGATTTCAAATTATTATCTTTATGTGTTGATGTTTAAGTTGAATGTTCTAGAGTTGAAGAGAGAAACACACTCAATTTTTTTTTCTTTTTGTTCTTTTTTTGAATATGAAACTGTTGTCTAAATGATACAATATAATTATGTATTATTAAAACAAAAATACAAGGAAAATATGATACCAACACAACTATATTTATAAAACAAAAAATTTGTCATTATTATTTCTTCTAAGCTTTTACAACTATAGCTTTTGCATATGCATTTCCTTTCTTTTCTTTCATTACTATAACAAAAAGTATAATAGTTGTTACAATAGACCAACATTCCAAATGATAAATCTACATCTACACACTTTCAATAAAATGAAACAACAAGTACATTACATTCTTTTTGCAACTAGACTCTTTTTAACACTTATCATCAAAACATCACTGAGAAAAAACACTTGAGTGGAGACTCTCCCATTTATATTACACAACAATGGCTGAACTTTGGCATAAAAAATAATAATGATAGTAATAGTATTCACTTCCATCTTCAATATTATCATAAAAACCTACAATAAAAATACACATGTACCTATGGAAATATGCTCGAAGAGAAATCCCTCTCCTCGACCACTGGAGATGCAGGTGTGATTGGAGGTCGTGAATGGAACAGCTTTTGAAGTCGAGCACATCAGGAAAAATGAAAGAAAGACAATATCGAGAGTTTCAAACTAGTATTCTGCCCCCCTATATTGATGCAAATGCAGGGCCCCCTTTCATATTATTCCCAGGGCTACTAGGCATCATTAATCAAGTGGGTGGAGAAAACCTGAAATGAAACTAGGCTTAGAGAAAACCATGCGAAAATGCAGAGATAACCATGCAAAAATGCTCCAAAAATGTCAAATGAAACCGGGCGTGAAAAACGTAATTGGGAAAAAAAAATTTGAACTTTGCAGATGTATAAGCCCTGTGTTGGTCAAAATTTCAACCAACACGGGTCTTATATGTAAAAAAATGAAATTTTTGGTCAAAAAATGATGTTAAATGTAGTAGTGAGGAAAATTCATTCAAGAGAATACTGAAGAGTTCTACTAAGTTCTCATTAAAACCAACCATGCATAAGCCGATAAGGAGAAAGTGGCCTATTATCTTAATGGGTTAAGGTGAAGTATTTAGAATGAGCTTATTCTAGTTCAAATGAATAGTATTGAGGAGGCATACCAATTTTCCCTAAGAGTTGAGGAGAAACTGAGCAAGAAATTTGACAACAAGAATAGTGGAAGAGGTCGCGATGGAAGATCTGGGGTATAGTCTTATGGAGGCCATAATGATGATCAGAAGAAAAAGGATTAGGTTGGAAGTAGCAGTTAGAACTAGAGGGGAAATAATTCTAGTCATTTCCATGATTAGAACAATAGAGATCAGAGAAGAAGAGGTAGAGGAAAAGGATCTTGAAGAGGAGGCTTCTTTGGGAAATGTTTTCACTATGGAGAAGAAGGGCATAAAGCATTTGAATGTTTCCAATTCCAAGTAAGGATAGATAAAAGAATAGAAGGCTAGGCTAGAGTTGTACATGTTGATGAAGATGCTAGACCCTCACATCTTGAAGATGCTAAAAGAGGAGAAGTGCTAGTTAACAAAAGAGTCCTACTAAATTGTGAGAATGAAACTAATTAAAGAAGGAGCTTTTTTTGCACAAGGTGTAGATGTGAAGATAAGCGTTGTGATGTGATCATTGATGGTGGAAGTACTAAAAATATAGTGTGAGAAATGATGGTCACAAATTTGAAGTTGAAGAGACAAAAACACCCACGTTCATATTGTATTGCTTAGGTGTAAGATGACCACAAGGTCATGGTCAATGAATAGTGCTTAGTGAAGTTCAAGATTTGAAGCTACCAAGATGATGTACTATGTGATATCATACCTATGGACATATTTCATATGTTGTTAGGAAGGTTGTGGCAATTTGATAAACATGGTGTACATGATGTGAGAGCAAATACCTACACACTGACCAAGGATGGAGTGAAGCATAAGTTGAAACCATTGAAGTATAAAGATGAAAAGGTATTTGGTGCTATCAAAATATGTTTTGTTGATGGAAAAGAGTTTCTCAAAGGTATGAAGTGTGAACATATGTGTTTTACTATAATTCCAAAAGATAGTAAAGAAGTAGAGGAGGTACCTACAAAAGTTTTAAATATGTTGGGAGAGTTTTCAAATACTGTATTAGATAATGTACTTGATAGATTACCCCCAAATGAGGAATATCAATCAACAAATAGATTTGGTTCTAGGAGCTATTTTTCCAAACAAGGAAACACAGAGAATAACACCAGTAGAAAGTGAAGGGTTGAATAGACAAGTTCATGAGTTGTTGTAGAAAAGGTTGATTTGAGAGAGTCTAAATCCATGTACTATACCAGCCATATTAGCACCAAAAAAAAAATGGAGAATGGAGGATGTTCATAGATTCTCATGCTATCAACAAGAGTATAGATTTCCATTGCCAAGGATGGATAATATTATGGACTATTTGAGTTGGGATTGAGTATTTGACAAAGATAGATCCAAAGAGTGGGTACCATTAGATTTGTATTAGAGAAGGTGATGAGTGGAAGAATTCTTTCAAGACAAGGGAAGGACTGTATGAGTGGTTTGTCATGTTTTTTGGGCTAGGCAATGTATTCAGTACTTTCATGAGGCTCATGGATGAGGTACTGAAGGAGTTTCTGGAAAGTTTGTCATTGTTTACTAGGATGATATTTTGATCTTTAGTAAGACATTGGAGGAGCATTTCATCCATACTCACAAGGTGTTTGATAAGTTGAGGGAATAAAAGTTGCTGATAAACTTGAAGAAGTGCAGTTTTGTAAAGAAGGAGTTGGTGTACTTGAGATTTATAATCTTAGCACAAGGTCTAAAAATGGACCCAGATAAAGTGAAGACTATCCTTGAATGTCCTACTCTGAGGAGTGTGATAGAGGTAAGATGGCTAGTTTTTATAGAAATTTCATAAGAGGTTTTAGCAGTATTTTTGGACCATTGACTGAAACAATGAGAGGGGATAGGAAAGATTTAAGTGGATTGTAGGAGTAGATAAGAGTTTTAATTTGTTGAAATAAAAATTTATTGAGCAGCCTATTTTAGAACTTGATTTTAACAAGGTGTTTCAAATAGATTGTGATGCTAGTGGTACTGCAATAGAAGCTATTTTGAGACAAGAAGTGAGACCTATTGCTTATTTTAGTGAGAAGTTGAATGATGAAAAAAGAAAATATTTTGTTTATGATTGAGAATCCTATGTTATAGTTCAAGTATTGAAGAAGTGGAGGTACTATCTTCTTCCTAAGGAGGTTTTTTTGTATATTGATCATCAAGCTTTGCAATATTTAAATAGTCAAGAAAAATTAAACCAAAGGCATTTGAAATGGGTCGAGTTTTTGAAAAGTTATACATATGTTTTAAAACATAGGAGTGGAAATTCTAACAAAGTTGCATATAATCTTAGTAGGATAAAAAAAATTTTAATAGAAATGCAAATAGAGGTGGTTGGGTTCAAGGGACTTAGAACTTCGTATCTAGATGATCTTGATTTTGGTAAAGCAGGGAAGGTTTGTATAGAACCTATTACACTTAACATAACAAACTGGTTAGATTTTATGATCTAGGATAGTATGTTGTTCAAAGGAAGCCAACTGTACATTCCCAAGAGTTGAATGAGAGAGAACCTAATCAAGAAGAAGCATAGTGGAAGATTGGTTGGACATTTTGGTAGAGATAAAACCATAGCTTTGGTTGCTAAGAATTATTACTAGCCATAGTTGTAGAAAGATGTGAATAAGTTTGTACAGAGTTGCAGAGTATGTCAGATGGTTAAATGAGTGAAGCAAAATACAAGGTTGTATCAACCATTACTTGTACTAGAGAAGTCATGAGAGCATGCTAGCATGGATTTTGTTCTTGGATTATCAAGCACTTAACGAGGGCATGATTTTATTTTTGTAGTGGTTGATAGGTTTCTAAAAATGGAACATTTTATTCCTTGCAAGAAGACTAGTGAATTTTTTCATGTAGTAGAGTTTTTTTTAGAGAAGTGGCAAGACTACATGATTTGCCAAGATTTTCCAAAGAGCATAGTTTTAGATTATGATACCAAATTTTTTGGGTATTTCTAGCATACATTATAGAAGAAATTGAAGATGGAGTTGAAGTTCAATTCGTCGCATCATCCACTGACTAATAGACAAAAAAAAGTGGTGAATAGGAGTTTGGGAAATTTACTAAGATGTTTGGTTGGAGACAAGCCAAAAGGATGGGATATAATTTTACCACAAATAGAATTTTCATATTATAATTCTATCAATAGGAGTACTAGTAAATCACCATTCTAGATTGTATATGGGATTAGTCCTAGGCAATTGGATAAAGGAGAGATAAGTAATGCTGAAACAAAAGAATTTTCTAAACATTTGAAGAATATCCATGAAGAGGTGAGGAAGCACATCATAAAGATGAATACACAATATAAAGCTAAGCCAGATGTGAAAAGGAGGTATAAGAAATTTTAGATTGCAGATGAACACATGGTTCATTTGAGAAAGGATAATTTTCTAGTGGATACATATAATAAGCTAAAGATGAAGAAGTTTGGATCGTGCAAGATAGTGAAAAGGCATGATTCTACAAATGCTTATGAAGTGGAGTTACTTGCTGAATTGAATATTTTAGATTTGAGAGAGTATTATGAAGGAGGTGATGGAGATGAAGTTGCAAAATTGCAGTGAAGTATTCCAGTAGCTAGTTCATCTACAAAGGAGATTGAGGAGATACTAGACAGCTGTGTTGGCAAAATTACAAGGAATAAAACTTATGAGGAATATCTGAACAAATGGAAAGGGAGGCTAGTAGAGGATTCATCATGGCTAGCAAGGGAGGAGATTAACCATCTTGGTTTTCCTCTGAACACCTGAGATGTAACTGGGTCACTTTTCAAATTACCCCGAGTGTCTGATGTAGGAGCATCTTGGTTTAAGAGAAATCTTGCATCACCCAAAAATATTTTATTTTCAGCCTTACCTATTTTAGTACGGACTAGTAGATAGGGTGGTTACTATTTATGGGAACTTGCTAATCTTAGTAAGTTTTTCATACAAGCTTGGAATGTTCTCATTTTCTATATGAAGGTTCATTTTTGAATTGTAAGCCTACCATAAAAATCTCATTGCTCCAACTTAAGTATCAAAGAAGTTTAGTTTTACGGTAGCCTACCATATAAATCTCATAGCTCTATAGGTATAAAGTCAAGTTTGAAAATAAATTATCCAAGATATATGATACAAATGGAAACATGATTGGAAAAGGTGATCAAACTAGGAGTAATCTATTCTATTTGGATATATAAGATGCTACTTGTCTTATTGCAAAATTTGATGATGTATGGCTTTGGCACTAGAGATTATGTCATGTTAACTTTGATAATCTGATTAGTATTAGCAACATGAAAAAAGTCAGAGGTTTACCTAAGTTAAATAAACCAAAAAATATAATGTCAGAGGTTTACCTAAGGAAATACTTGAAATTGTTCATACTAACTTGTGTGGACCTATTGAAGTGCAAAGCTACAAAGGAGATAGGTATTTAATATTTCTTGTTGATGATTACTCTAGAATGATGACATTCATGTTTCTAAAACAAAAATTAGATTCTTTTCAAATGTTTAAATGGTACTTGGCAAGAGTTGAGAAAGAAATAGGCAAGAGTTGGAAATGCTTGGGATCAGACTAAGGAGGTGAATTCACTTCACATGAGTTTGAGATATTCTATAGTGATAGAGGAATCAAGAGATAGACATCAGCACCTAGAACCCCTCCACAAAATAGAATTGCTGAAAGAAGAAACAAGTTTATAATGGATTGTGCCAGAACACTCATGATAGAGAAAAATGTTGCTCTAAAATACTAGAGAGAAGTTGTAAGTACTGTTGTATACACCTTAAACCATGTGCAAGTAAAGAAAGGTACTTACTCAACACCTTTTGAATTATGGTATTCTCATCCACCTAATGTGAAATATTTTAAGGTATTTGGAAGCAAATTCTATATTTTTAAAGATGTTAGGAGTGATGCAAAGAGTGAAGAAGGTATATTTCTTGGTTACTCCACAAGAAGTAAAGCTTATAAGTGTTTAATTACTAATAGTAGCAAAATTGTGAAAAGTGAAAATGTAAATTTTGATGAGTTTATAGAAGCACATGAGGCTAAACCTACAAAAGAACTAGAAGATTATAGGACATTTGTATACTACTATGAAGAAATTCTTACTAAAGAAGATGCTACAAATCATGCAGCAAGCCAACAACAAGTCTCAAAAACTACCGAGTCACATCTTGTGAATGTTGAGTTGCATTTAGATGTCAAGTTGTAGAATGAGGGAAATGCATAATTTGACTCTGAGATTAGTACACATGAAAGAGATGTTGAAACACCTGACAGAGATGCATATAGTGATACTAAAGCTGAGAGATAGAATGCAACCATAAGAACTAAGCCTAGACTATCCAAGTATATCAAAAGACACAATCTTATAGACCAAATCATTGGAGACAAAGATGCAAGGCCAATGACAAGAAATAGGTTGAGAAGTGAATCATGTTTGTTAAGCATGAAGGAACCCAAGATAGTAAGAGATGCATTGGAAGATGATGATTGGTACAAGGATATGGAAGAGGAAATTCAGTAGATAGAAAAGAACAAGACTTGGAGCCTAGTTCCCAGACCAGAAGATAAGAATGTGATTAGCACCAAATGGGTATTCAAAAACAAGCTAGATGAGAATGGTAAAGTGACAAGAATCAAAGCAAGACTAGTTTGCAAAGAGTATGCATAAGAAGAAGGAATCGACTATTGTGAAACATTTTCCCCTATTGCAAGAATGGAAGGAGTAAGAATTTTTCTTGCTTATGCTACTTATAAAGGTTTCAAATTTTACCAGATGGATGTTAAGTCTACATTTCTAAATGGCATATTAGAAGAAGAGGTCTACATAGAATAGCCAGAAATATTTTTTTATAAAAATAATAAGAACATGGTATGTAGACTGTACAAAGCCCTATATGGATTGAAACAAGCACCAAGAGCATGGTATGAGAGACTTCTTACTTATCTTGTTAAGATTGGATTTGAAAGGACAGATGATAACAACAATTTGTTCATTAAGACAGATAAAGAAAAAGGTATGTTGTTATCTAAAATATTTGTTGATGACATCATATTTGGAGGAAAAGATTCTTTGTGTAAAAATTTTGCAAATAAGATGAAGCAAGAGTTTGAAATGTCAATGTTTGGTGAGATCAAATTCTTTGTGGGATTACAAGTCTATCAAATAAAATAATGTGTATATATCACTTAGTCAGAATATGTCAAGGAGATATTGAAGACATTTGGACTTGAGGATTCAAAACTAGTAAGTACCCCTATGGTGACAACACTCAAGCTATCAAAGAATGATGATTCAACTGAGGTCAATTAAACATTATACAAATCCATGATTAGAAAATTGAAATATGTAGTACACAATAGACCTAATATTGCATTAGTTGTGGGGATAGTTTCTATATTCTCTACTAAACCTAGAGAGAATCACTTGATGGTCATGAAAATAATAATGAGATACTTGAAAGGAACAAAAGAGTATGGTTTATACTATAAGAAGAATGAAATGTTTGAACTAAAAGCCTACATTGATGCTGATTGGGCTAGAAATATTGATGACAGAAAAAGCACCAATGGAGCAGCATTTTTCTTAGGTAGAAGACTTGTTACATGGATGAGCAAGAAGTAGAGTTGTACTTCCTAATCTACTACTGAAGCAGAGTATGTTGTTATTGCTATTAATTTCACAAACATTGTATGGATCAAACATTTACTAAATTGAATGAAGGAAGAGATCACTGAACTAGTGACACTTTATTGTGATAATACAAGTGCTATAAATATATCAAAGAATTCTATAATGCATACAAAGACAAAGCACATTGCAATGAAGTATCATTATGTAAGGGAGTTGGTTCAAGATAAAGAGGTGAAGATGATATATATTAACATAAAGAATCAAATTGCTGATATCTTCACCAAAGCATTACCTAAGGATGCTTATGAGTATTTAAGAGGTAAACTAGGGGTGATACCCCTATCAAAGGCTATATAAAAGACAAAGGGTGTACCCTGCATCAAACAAGCTGACATTCATTTCATACAAATTGATATAGTGGATCTTACTTTAGGAACTACCTAAAGTAAGCACAGAGCTGAAATCTCAAATTATTCACAAGCAAGGTGATAGAGGGAGAAAATTAAAGAGCTTGCAAAAGCCTATGTCTGCATATACCAAAGATGCCAAGTTTTGGGTATACATCTTTGGCATTGTTGTCAAAGAGGGAGAAAGTACTATAAACTGATCAAGAACATATTGATCAAGAGGGAGATGATCAAAGTAGAAAATCAAGGGAGAAAGTACATTAAATTGATCAGTACAAAAGAGGAACAATGAAGCGAAAGTACATCATCAGAAGATCAAAAGACTAATAGAAAGAAAGAGGGAGTTTTCTTTTGTAACCTAAGAGGGAGTTGTTTATAGAGGGAGAATTTTTATTCACAAGCTTTCTTTTTGGTATTGCCTTACTGTTTTAACCTAGTTAGTTTATCATTTTCTTGACATGTTGATCAGTTTGGTTTGCCATCAATGCCAAAGAGGGAGATTGTTGATATATGATTGAAAAGATCATCTGAGTGGAAAAATTGTTGAAGAAGTGTTTCAATCATTGTTTTTTCACTGATGTCAAACCTACTATATGTTGGTAAGAAAATTGCTTATATGTTTCAAGCACTATCACTTAGTTGATTGATGAGGAGGATTAGATCAACAAGATGTAATAAAAGTACCTAGAGGAAGGTTCAGTTATGATTATGTATTGAAGTGCAAGAATCAGTTAAGATAGTGATAACATAATGTATTGATGATCTACTTTGAGGGTACAAAATGATTGACTACACTTAGAAAGTTTAGAAGAATAAGGTTGCACAAAGTTTATTTGTCAATCTTGACCAAGTTGATAGAAGGTGTCAAGCAAAGTTAGTGCAAGCTGACCAAAAAGTTAGTTGGAGCTAAGTGAAAGCAATTTCTATTGGATGTTGAGCAAGTTAGTAGGTGCCAAGCAAGATAGTAGATGCCAAGTGATTTTCAGTTGATGTCAAGCACCAATAAAATCTAATTGATACCGAGCATCAATAAATTGATAATGTTGAGCTGATGCATTATGAAAAATATCAAAGATTCACAAATTAAAAGTAGATAAGTTTGTTTTCTTGGAACTTTTAAATCAGGAGGAAGATAAGATTAATGAGCTAGAGGAATAAAATCTTATGCAAACCATTTTAGAGGTGAATTCAAATGGATTCTAAGAGAAGTTTCTAAAGAAGACAAGATATGGGGTAGATACATTGTATCCTACCTAATCCATCAAAAACCTAATTTTACTGATGGATAATGAGCAGGAAAAAGAGTTATAATTTCCTATATGTAGGGATATCTAGTCATGAAGCAAAGAGGTTAGAGAGTTTTGGATGTGAAAATCTAACAAGGAGAAGGAAGAGGTTTACTTCATCAGGTGACCCAAGAGAAGAAGTCTACAATGGTGAACTAAGCAAGAAGGCTTAAAGGGTGAACAAGTTGTCAGAGCTATAAAGATTGGAAGCCAAGCATAGTTGAGGATTGAATGGTGATCTATAATTTTCAAGTAAGGCTACAAGTTGTATTAGATCAAAGCTCTACTATTATTTTCTAACAATTGTATCAGATTAGGGTAAATCCTTTGGAGAAAGGTTGACTTAATAGTCATTGGAAAATCCTTTAACAAGATGACATTCCAAGTGAATGGCCTAATGTACTCTAATAAGGCTCACTTTTAACAGGGTGATTGAAATCCCTTAACTAGGTCACATTTAATAATGTGTTTTGTAACCTTTAATAGGGTTGGCCTTTAATAGGACATCACTTTAGAAGAGTGAAAAAGGAGTAGCATGTTATTGGTGGTTTTTTCCAAATTGGGTTTCCACATTAAATCATTGTGTCAAAAGTGTTGATGGATATGTTGTGTCTTATGCTTTACATTTCTACATATTAATGTTATAGTAACATATCATTTTTGGTTAACACATAATGAATGCATGCATGGTTAAGGATGTTATATGGGTTCAATGAATTGTGAAAAGTTTTATTTTGTACATCTAGACCTTGAATAACTAATTCACCACCCCCCCAACCCCCGCCCCCCAGTTATTCTAAAAGAATTCCAACAATTGGGCTACCCAAAATATCTAAAATAATTGTTGAAGATGTG
Organism: Cupressus sempervirens; assembly: GCA_028749045.1. Taxonomy (NCBI): domain Eukaryota; kingdom Viridiplantae; phylum Streptophyta; class Pinopsida; order Cupressales; family Cupressaceae; genus Cupressus; species Cupressus sempervirens. The sequence continues at coordinate 565,087,482 of CM053785.1, forward strand.
TTTGGCTAACTTTATATATATTGTTAGGGTTTGTTCACTCTAGGCATTAAGTTTCAATGTCTAGAACCTTCTTAGGTGGCATAAAATTACTTATTTAAGAAAGACCCAAACATTGTCTAGGACAACTCTACATGGGAGTTCATAGCATTATCTTGTAGATTACTATAAATTAAAGCACCCATTTAGGTTAGCATAATGTACTTGTGAATTCTATAATTTTGCATTTGCAGTGTAAATAAGATGTTCATATTTTGTTCTCACATTTGCTATTGTTTCTTTATTTTTTGTTATGGTTTATGGTATTAAGGGGAACACCCTTCACCAAAAAGAGTTTTTGCAATAAAAATTGCTGTTTTTCCATAAAATTATTTCTTTTGTTAGTGGTTGGACCCTTTTCTACTATGGAAAAAAGGAAAAGAAGTTTTGACTAAAACAAAAAGATCATTCATCTACTCGAGGGGAGTGTCTACCATTTTTAGTATCTTTTTGTTCCTTGAGTTTTTTCATCAATAGTAAAGGGGGAGATTGTTATACTTGGCTTGTGACTAGCATTCATTGTTATTCAATGTCAAAACATCCATAAGAAATATAAGCTATTTGGTGCCAGGGTTTGGAGTTGTTAGTATTTTGTGGCTTGTTTATAATGATAATCTAGAGTATTTTTTTTATATATATGAGAATGTTCATAAATGACTTATATCTCTTAATTCTTGGCTTTTTTTGTGAGCATGTATTTGTTGGTGCAATTGGTATTGTTTTGATTAAGTAAATATAGGGTTTGAAAGGACCAAAAACCTTTTACAAAGAGCGAAGCTGTAAGGCCCACACTAGCATCCTACTCTAGATTCTGATGAAATAAATATGATTAGGAGTTAATTAGGTCATGATGGAAATTTTTGTTATTGATAATGATTTATGGGACCCTATTAGAGGCTAATGTGGATTTTGACTAATATAAGAGTGATACCCTATCCAATAACATTAGGGCAATAAGATAATACCACATGGAAATGAGACTCAAAATGTTCAAGCTAAGAACCTGGTCACAAGGTACAAGGTGTGACCCACCAAGTGAATAGGAAAGATAAAATAGCATTCATTCTCCTAAGAACAACTATGAGCATAGATTAAGATGACATTAAAACATATGGATATGTTTGGAAAATTAGTTTTAAACTATTATGACATAATTAGTGAAACATGCTAACAATCTAAGAAATTAACCCTAGGGGCACACAGCTCATAATGGGATAAAAGAACCTTGTTAGAATTACTACTTTAGTTGGTTGATTTGTAAGGATGCTAGTAAACAATTTGCAAATAACGATGTTCACTTAAGACATATATAGCAAGAATTCATTTTACATGTTATAATGATTTAATGGATATGATTTGATGTTTCATTGATAAGATGGACAAGGATTGTGATGAAATTTAGGACGGTAATGTGTTATGATTAGAAAGATTAATGTTATGTATACCTGGATGTTTCAATGTTTTGAATATTTCAAAGAAATAAGTAGATGAAAAATAATTGTATATGTTAATGCAAATTATGTGATAGAGGATCATTCTGCATATATCTGTACATATATTTATATTATTTCATTGAGTTACTGATGTTTAAGTTGAGTGTGCAGGATAGTTGAACCATGGAGATTATTGGGGGAAACAAGGTTCAATCTTATGTGAACACAGTAAAGCCAAGGTGAATCTTTGGAATATTCTAAACTTTTTTGTATTGTATTTCTTTCATAATGTGATTGTGCATGAGTGTTATAGTCAGAGAGCATGATTAATTAGAGACATGTCATCATGATGTGTAAAGTGTTTTAACGTGTGCGGGTGTGTGTGCCATTTGACACTTGTATTATTTATGTGTGAATGACATGTCAGATAGGATTCTTTGGCATGAAGTCACTTAACCTAAGCCTAATCCTCATTGTGAAACCAATTAAACCACCTTGGAAAGTGTTACGAGGAGTTACCCTCTTGATGGAATTCAAGTTATAAGTTGACGGGAACTTTTGAGAGCCTAAAGTGATTCCCAAGTGTTAATTTTGTGAAAATAATTTACCCACATGGTAATAGTATGGGTTAGGGGTTTAAATATAACCATAAGTGGGTCTAGGGGACCTAGGGGACCCTACAAAAATGTCATTTCCAAGCCAATTCGAAAATTATGTTGTCACATGACTTCTCCCTCATTACACCACTTGGTTAAGTTCTCATTGGTGGAAAGATACAAAAAGTAAGAGAGGTAGGTGAGGATGAAAGTGGAGGTCTTTAAAGGGAGCTTGTGCCAACCTTGGTGATTATCCACCCACTCTCTAATCTTAGAGAAAAATAGGGATTGGAAAGGGGAAGTTTGGAAACCAAGCAGGAAGAGGTCTTCATTCCATTGGCATAGCTTGTAAGTAGGTTAGTGCTTCATGCCATGCTATCTTTATATCTTATAGCTGAAATGGAAAATTGTAAGAGTGCCTTTTGTAGGATTGTTCTTGGGTTTCTTGCGTTGTGTTGTATTGTGAGAGTGTGTTTTGTTCATGAAATTTCTTGGGGTTCCTTTAAACTTTTCTTGTGTTGTTTGATTGTTGAAATTTGTTCATGGGTGTGAAGGCTTCACTCACCCTTGGGAGAGAAGAGAAAGCATTGGGTGAAGGGGTTAGTTGGGCTTGAGATATAGTTGAGAACCTTGGAGTCAGGCCTCCATTGTATGCCATATTCTTTGATTATTGTTATGGACAGTAAGGAGAGTGATGGTGTGGTAAGAAGATTGAAGAAGTATGGAAATTCAGGGATGCTTTGGTTGATGGTAGTATGATTGGAGGATAGTTATGAAAGCCCTGAAAGGGCATGAAAAGTTGTTGTTTGCAAAAGACCTGAAAGGGCATAGAAACTTTTTGTTAATGGCAGCCTCGAAAGGGCATGGAAATTGTAATTTTAGCTTTGGTATGTAATGGCAAGTCTCCTAATTGAAAGCCCACCTTCACCCAATGTTATGATTCCATTGTGGATCATTGTGCAAACCTTGGTTGGGGTTGTAAATGTGTTATGTAATGTTTTGATCTTGTAATTCATGTTGTTGTGACATTGTTTGAATGCATCCCAATTGAGCCTTGTTTCCCCTAGCGCGGGGGTGGTCTCCTAGAGGCCTAGGTTGGGTGGTGAGCCTCCATGGTTCTTCATGTTGTCTCTTATTGCAATTACTTATTTGGAGTTTTGGATAGTTGGAAGTTGTGGAAACATGCCTTTGCATAGTAGAGAGAATACTATTGTATTTGTATTGAAATGTTGGTTAACTTTATCTTGTTATGTGAAATCCATTGAGTTGTGGAAATGATATTATCACTCTCATGCATATTCCAATATGAGAAAGTTTGTTAAACATCAAGTCTATAAAGGTCTTACATTGTGTATCCTGTTAACATGATATCACTAATGTTAGTGTTTGTGTCGAGTGTGTGATTGAGAGGAACATAAAAAAGGATTATTGCTTAAGTGTTGCCAATCCATGTGGTTAAATTTATTGAAGGAATAGAAAATGTGTATCAGAATATACATTGCATGAAGAATAGGAGGTTATCTTTGTTATTTTTATTTCCACAAGTTCTTATGAATGATTCAAAAACATTTGAGTTAATCTTGAAATTATATCAAGTGTAGTCTATGTTAAAAAGATAATGATTCAGTGATCATAATTGACATATTAACGATAAATCAGAGCATTTGAGGTTTCTAAATTTCCCTGCAAAAGTTGTATTGTCTTACAAATAAAAGCATTGTATTACAAGTTAGAAAGTAAATAGAATAGTTGTTATCTCCAATGATAAATTCCAATATGGAATAATCCATGAGATTTATGAAGTAATAGTCAATTATATTAGTCTTCAAATAAGCATACCCATAGAAAATGAAATTGGGATGAAGCAAACCAAAAAAAAAAAACTTAAGAGTCTCAAACATAAGAGCACATCTTGTAGGTGCAAAATTAGTCCTCTGGAAAATGTATGGAAGAAGAAATAAATCATTCCTAGATTATAGATCAATATTTAATTCAAGGAATGTACTTAGAATTTTGGTGTTTGAAATATTAATAGAATAATACATAGAATAAAATTTAGTAAATAACAAGGTCCAAGTCTCTTACCTTATTCATGAAACATGACCCTTAGAAAACAATATAATAACATAGAATTAATAATCTAAACTATGCCCTTAAAACAAGGCTAGTATCCTAGGTCCCACCACCTACCATGAAATAAGTGGCGCATGACATGGAGAACAAGGATATATAAATATTCATCTATCAAAATATTTGCTAGCAAACCTAGCGCTCTAAACAAAAAAAAAGACAAATTTGACATGAAGTCAGATCACCATATCCCCATATCTTTCCACCTTGAGCCACACAAGGAACATTCTCTAGAACCCAAGGCGCTAGTATGGAAAAATGAAAATTTTAAAGTAGAAATTCTAATCCACATCTTGCAAAAGTCAAGGCTCATTAATAGCATCTTGTCAGATGCTTATGTGTACAAAACTAATCTTCCATTGCTTTTACTTGGCGCCCCTAAGTGTTGACTATGGGAAATGCCTCTTAATGCATTCCTTGGGGGTTGTGAAACTTACTTGGGAGAAGTAGCATGTGGGGTCAAACTGTGTAGATATTAAGGTAGATTAGGTGTGTAGGGGTAGACATAAAGTTAAGATCTAGACAAGTGTAGTATGGGTATTAAATAGGGAAAAGTATTAGTTTAATTAGATAAATGCAATTGAGAAGCAAAGTTTGTGGTTGAATTAAAAACATTTTGTAATTAACATAGGTATTTAATATATACAAAGTTATGCTTTATTTAAATGTCTTCATGTAAGTAAACATAAATATTTATATTAATTATTTACCACATGGATAATAGTAACAATATTAATAAAATGAATGAATGTATATATATATATATATATATATATATATATATATATATATATATATATATATAAGTAATTAAATGTGGTATGTTGATCAAATACAAATTCCTCATGGATGGTAGAAAAGGGTTAAATTAGTAGAGGGAAGCAATAGTGACCATGAGATATATGAGAATATAGTTTAGGAAAGTAAAGAAGGATTCAATAGGGTAGTGGAACGGGTTAGGTATATATAGATATTGGTATAGTTATTATATTGTAGTAGATATTTTTAGCAAGGAGTATATATAGATAAGGTATGACTTTGTCTAGGGTCATGTTAGCCATTAGAGGGTTGGAATCAATTGTTAAGATAAGTTGCTTTTAATGTGAACGTTAGTGGAATTAGTAAAACTATTATCTCCTGAATTGGAGCATCTAGAATTGATTTGTATTTAGGCTAACAAATATTGTTAAGGTATTGACTCCTAAATAAGCCTTCAATTGATTTGATTTGATTATAGTAATTCATGAAAGTAAGATATAGTCAGTGGTAAGTAAGAAATTGATTTACGTATATGTATAATATCAGAGTGATAGACATAAATAATTTCAAGTAATATTATCAACCATCAAACATAATAATTGAAATAATTACAAGATAATAATAATAATATCAATCTAAGGATCTACCTAACATTTATAGAAGCAGAAACAAAACAAAACAAAAAAATGAGTTGTGTATTGTGTCATAGAAATGTGGTATGACAGAAGCAAAGTATCTATAAAAGTCCAAGAGAAATTGTCCATCAGCACCAAAAAGATAAACAAACTAGAATAGAATGCCCTACAAAAATAGGAAAATAATAAAGAAAAAAAAAAAAAAGGAAAAAGATAGCAATGGGAGAACTATAAAGTCTTCAGCAGGTTAGTAGCCTGATCAACCAAAATGTCGATGTTCATAGCAGAAACCCTCAACTTATCAATCTCTTTGTCATCCATGACCTATGTCTTCTTTGAGTTTTCCCTTGTATGCTTTCTGGGGCCATGATCATCCTTCATCTCCTTGGTTCTTTCTCCCCCACTCCATCTTATCCAACTAAACCTTGATATTTTCAGCAATAGCTTTCAAAATGGAACAACTCTAGTTAAAAATATTTTTCAAAACATTCTCAATGCCCTCAAATCCAATGTCCATGATATCAATCTTCTTCTGCATATACTTTACCATTTGATCCACAACTCTAGTTCTAACTTCAAGAGGTGGGACTCTCTTTGTCATGTTAGTGACATCTTTAGCATTCCCAATCATAGCTAAGAGCCTATCTAAATGTTGGCCTAAAGTCTTCTCACCCCTATTGGCCTAACTATTAGAAGATTGGTTGCAAGCATGCATACTAAGGATATTCTTATGGGGAAGTACTGTAGATGTGTTACTATGATGCTATATTACATTCATGACTGAGTTTTTCATTGATGTCAACATAGTAGTTTTTTGTGGTATCTGATAGAATATCAGCAAAAAGATCAAGTTGGTATGGATGGATAGTTTTAGATTATGGTAAAAATAGGTTTTGAAGGGACCTAGGTATGGATGGATAGTTGAGCACTCTAACCATTTGAGTTTATGGGAGATACTTCTGAGTATCTAGTATATGTAGTTAATGTTGGAAGAAGAAAGGATAAGTATAGAAAAAGTTATGTAAGTTTTGGTGATGTATTTTCTGAGATAGAGTTTACAGAGGCATGTTCTAGTGAACTTGTTATATCTCTTAGTAGAGTTGTTATTCTAAGAATTGAGGTTTAGGACATAAAGAAGACATGTTGGTGATGATGTGGCTAAGCTCACTCATCATTATATTGAGTGTATGGAAATTTATACAATTTGCAAGGCAAAAGATTAATGTTATCACTAAGTGTAACATTTTCTTAATGTGGTCCTATAATAATTAATTAAGAAGGTCTAATAGTCAACTCGGGGAATTTTTTTGAGGACTTGGTATAAAGGAAGGACATTTTCCTTTATAATGAGATGGAATGATGTATTTTTATGATTTATCATAAGAAATAGAGAGTGTGGAATGTGAAGTTGAGCAGAGCAGTGCAGAAGTGAAGGAAACTTCATTAGGAAGGTTTTGTTGAGTGATCTAAGGTTTGATATTTGGACCTATGGTTTATGACCTAGTCTACAAGGTTTGACACTAATTGGATTGGTTGAAAAAACAAAGGAGAGGATGACATAATGGTAAATTACTTACTTGAGCAATCAACTCTTCTTGTAATTGAAATTGGATGTTTGGGCAGTGGGCTCTTCTTACATACATTGTACTATAGCTCCAAAAAGGGTTAGAATCTCCTAATAGGGATTCAAAGTCTCCTAGACTCATTATGCTAAATGTTGTAATAGTGTCCTAACAGGGTCCATTGTCTAACAAGGAATATTTATATTAGTACATCATCTTGTGGGCATCATTCCCACCAGGGTTTTCCCTCTGATCAAGGGTTTGCCTAATCAACATATCTAGTGTAACTGTCTATGTGCATTTTATTATGGTTTTTGTTTACTTTGGTTGAATAGTTAAGTTTTTTAAAAGAATATAAATGTTTTAATTATTGGATAGCCGATTCACCCAGACCCCCCTCTCAATTATCTTGGTGGACTATTATTTTTAACAATTGGTATTAGAGCATGAGGTCTTTGAAGATAAAGTTTAACAACTTTGGGAGATCCATGGAAAATATGTTCAAGAAAGATAGCCCAAAGTTTGATGGAACAAATTATGATAGCTAGAAAGAAAAGATGAAGACACATCTATTGTGTATGGGTCTGAGATATTGGATCTTGACAAAATTAGAAAAGAAAATCATTGCTGAAGAGGACTTGGAAACTTGTACTGAGGTAGAAAGAGATCTTTTTATGTGCAATATGAGAGCTAGAGAAGCAATATTGACTACAATTAGGTAAAATCACTTTCTACTTCACATTTGTTTTGTAAAGCTTTGGAAAATAGTTTTGAAGGTGATGCACGTTCTAAGAAATTGAGGCTACAAAGTTGGATTTGTGCATTTCAAGATGCTAAAATGATGGAAGATGAATATGTAAGAACATATATAGGCAGGATATCAAAAATTACTGTAGATATCAAAGCTCAAGGAGAAACAAAAGAAGATGATGAGGTTATATGGAAGATACTGAAGACTAACACCACCATTTAAGTCAGAATTTTAGATGATACAGTTGTTGATATCTTGTACCAAATATTTCATAAAGGAGACATTGCTTGGAATACTTGAAGTAGTTGAGAATGAACTTAGACAATCTAGAGAATTAACCATAATTCAGATAACTTTTAGTGCCTTGAATATTCGACCAAATTTATCAAGAAGAAAAAGTGCTAGAGGAGATTTTACTAGTAGTAGAAAATCTAAGGAGCACAAAAAAATTGGAGTAGCCCTTCTAGTAAGAAGACAGAAAAGAGGTAAGAAATTTTTTACATGTTGGACTTGTGATGAATATGGTCATTATGCATCTCAGTTTCCTAAAAGAGAGAAAAAATATAAGGGAAATCATAAACCTAGAAAGGATAGAGAGTGTTTGTATGCAAATGAAGATAATGATTTTGATAAACAAACATTAAGTGCAAGTGATGATGAAATTGGATTTGTGGCAATTAAAGAAGAAAGTCCAAAGAAGGTAACTTTAGTGTCATACATTGAGAAGAAACCTAATTGGATAACTGATAGTGGTTGTTCACATCATATGACTAATGACATGAAAAAGTTTGTTGACTGTCAGAGTTGGAAACAATGCAATGTGCCAAGTTAAAGGTATTGGATCTATAACTCTTGATGGTAAGACTAAAACTAAAGATGTATACTTTGTTGATGATATAAAGCATAATCTTTTGAGTGTTGGATAATTAGTAGACAAAGGTTATCAATTGTAGTTCACAGAAAAGACATGCATGATTAAAGACAAAGATTGAAAGGTAATTGGAACAGGAACCAAATCTAGAGGTAATATATTTTAGTGGAATCCTATTAAAATGACATATTTGGTTGCAAAGGTAGATGACAGTTAGTTATGGCATAAGATATTTGTCATATAAACTTTGACAGTATTGTGAAGACTAGTAGAATGTTTGAAGTTAGAGATTTGCCAAAGATTGTAAAGCCTACTAACACAATTTGCAAGCAATATTTTTGGGCAAAGCATAAAAAAACTTCTTTTCCCAATAAGAAATTTACCATTACAAAAAAATTGGAGATTGTACACACAGATCTGAAAGGTCCTATAGAGACTAAAGGATAATCATATGGTGAAATGTATTTTATGATTCTAGTTGATGATTTTTCTAGAATGATGTGGGTTGTATTTCTTAAAGAGAAATTTGAGGCATTTTATAAGTTTATGATATTCAAGAATAGAGTTGAAAATGAATCTGGTATGAAGATTAAATGTTTAAGATTAGATAGAGGGGGAGAACTTACTTCAAATGAGTTTAACATGTTTTGTGAAGAAAATGGGATTAAGAGACAACTATCACCTCTAAGAAACCCCTAAAAAAAAATGGCATTATAGAGAGAAGGAACAAGTTAGTTACAAAAGTTGCAAGAGCTATGTTAGCAGAGAATGATGTACCAAAGACATTCTGGAGAGAAGCTATGAATGCAATTGTCTACACTATGAATAGAGTACAAGTTATAAAGGACACAAATAAGACCCCTTATGAACTATGGTTTGGTCACTCACCTATAGTTAAGTATTTTAGAATTTTTGGGAGTAAGTGTTATATCAAAAGAGATGATGGTATTGATAAGTTTGATGCTAGAAGTGATGAAGGTATGTTTTTGTTGGAAATAGGGATTACTAGGAGGGGGGGGGGGGGGGGGGAGCAGGGTGCGTGAATCAATAATCTACAAACTTTAGTGGCCAATTGGATATTATTACTTACTTTAAACCATGCATAACAAAGCAATAAAGTAATGTTGAATAGTAACAGTAGAAATGCACAAAGATAACTCATAAAGGATGGACCCTATTAGGAGTCAATGAGAAAATTTAGTATAAGAAATCCTTGTTTGAAGAATTTGAATCCCTATTAGGAGATTCCAACCCTATTAGGAATTGTGCCAACCCTATTAGGAGTTGTAGTATAATGTATGTAAGAAGAGCCCACTGCCCAAACATGTAATTTCAACTACAAGAAGAGCTCACTACTCAAACAAATAGTTTACTATTATTTTCCTTCCTTCCTGGACTAATCTCTAATCTTTAGCTCAATCTTAGATCACTAGATAGCTCATATAAATCTTTGCATATATCACTTTCACAAAAGTTCACTCACTTTGCATAACTTCACAATCACATGCGAGCACAATTGCACCAAAATTACACACCTTATCACAAGAAGTCCTTTACATAAATAAAATTCCTTTAGACAAATTACTATTAGGTCAGATAAGACCACAATTCACATTTACAAGTTAAAGTAAACATCTAGGATGTTGGCCCTAATTGGACAAGTAATTGTTTTGTACACAAAAAAAATATTTCCTTCAATTTTATTGTCTTGTTTCATCAAAACATGATTATCTTTGTGTCATACAATCTGAACAAACTTATGAGCTTATACACCTCATCACCAACATGTATTTTATCTTCATGTAACTTTTTTTTTCATAATATGATGTCTGCAACATGTTATAAACAAAACAATACACTGCTGTAAACCAAATTCTATAGTTAGATAATTTTTTGATTACCAAACACTAAGTATCATTATTTCTGAGGTTTCCTGTCAACATGTACATCATGTGTTTCCATTAATGACAAAAATTACATATCACTATTAGATAATTGTTTCAACAATCTCCCCCTTTGGCATTGATGACAGCAAAATAGGGAAAATTGGTTAAGTGACAAAAATAAAAGTAAATAACACCTTACATCTATTACAACTTGTTCAACTTTACATATATGATCCCCCTTAAAGTATACTTTACACTTTTAAAATATTCATATGTATCTCTTCGAACAATCTCATGTATACAATTTTCACATGAATCTCTTTCCCTTTGACATCAATGACAAAGGTCAAAATGTCAAGATTTTATCCAAAAATTGTTGTCCTTTCTTATGCTGAAATAATCTTATACAATCATAAAAAATGGCTAAGTGACAAAAAAAAAAAAGTAAATAACACCTTACATCTATTACAACTTGTTCAACTTTACATATATGGTCCCCCTTAAAGTATACTTTACACTTTTAAAATATTCATATGTATCTCTCCCAACAATCTCATGTATACAATTTTCACATGAATCTCTTCCTCTTTGACATCAATGAAAAAGGTCAAAATGTCAAGATTTTGTCCAAAAACTATCCAAAAATTGTTGTCCTTTCTTATGGTGAAATAATCTTCATACAATCATAAAAAATGGCTAATAGACAAAAATAGAAGTAAATAACACCTTACATCTATTACAACTTGTTCAACTTTACATATATGCTCCCCCTTAAAGTGTACTTTACACTTTTAAAATATTCATATGTATCTCTCCCAACAATCTCATGTATACAATTTTCCCATGAATCTCTTCCCCTTTGACATCAATGAAAAAGGTCAAAATGTCAAGATTCTGTCCAAAAATTGTTGTCCTTTCTTATGCCAAAAGTAAATAACACCTTACATCTATTACAACTTGTTCAACTTTACATATATGATCCCCATTAAAGTATACTTTACACTTTTAAAATATTCATATGTATCTCTCCCAACAATCTCATGTATAGAATTTTCACATGAACCTCTTCCCCTTTGACATCAATGACAAAGGTCAAATTGTCAAGATTCTATCCAAAAATTGTCCAAAAACTTTTGTCCTTTCTAATGCTGAAATTATCTTCATACAATCATAAAAAATAGTCTTTAGACTATCCATACCTTTTTTCCATGTCTCTTTGGTAGACTCAAATGATTTGAGAATTGCACATAATACATATGATGTAATCTCAACTACATTGATATCTAAATACAAAAAGTTTGTATATGTGTCCTTGGCCTTGACACATTCATCTAACTGCTTCTCAACAAAAACATTATGTGCAATTCTCACATTCTCACATTTACTTTTGTTTCAGATGAATAGGTTTTATGATCTATCTAATAAATTTAAGAAGGATCAGATTGATATATCTACTATGAGACATATCATTGCAAATGATCTAAGTATGAAGGATATTGAAGGAGTAGTGAACAAGAAGGTCTATGAGAGACTTATAGATAAGAAGAGACCTACAAAAGAAGAATACCTTGCACTTTGGAATTCTGTGTTAAGGACCATTTGCAAGACTGCTGATGAAGATAAAATTAAGAGATTATTGAATAACCTTGCACCATACTTGAGGAATAAAATGAGGCCATTCTTATTCATGGTTGGTGAGAAAGATAAATTCAGAAAAGAGACAACAACAACTATCAGTAAGATGTTGCCAGAGTCACAAGCAACATCTCCTCTAGCACCTAGAACCTCAAAAGTGTTAGTAAGTGGTGACACTATGAAGATTGATCAAACCAATGTTACTCTTAACATTGATGATACCAATCCATTTGGTGGTTTTGAACCAAATGTACCAAATACTAAAGATATTGAGGATAAGTTGAAACAAACTGAGGAAGAAAAGAGGCTACTAGAAGTTGAAAAGAAGAAGATAGAAGAAGCCAAGAAGAAATTGCTTGAGTCAAAATGTTAAGATTCTGTCCAAAAACTATTGTCCTTTCTTATTCTAAAATAATCTTCATAAAATCATAAAAAATAGTCTTTAGACTATCCATACCTTTCTTCCATGTCTCTTTGCTAAACTCAACTAATGTGAGAATTGCACATAATGCATATGATGTAATCTCAACCACATTGATATCTAAATACAAAATGTTTGTATATGTGTCCTTGGCCTTGACACATTCCTCTAACTACTTCACAATAAAAGATAACTTTAGACCAATAGATTCTCTAAAATCAGATGTTCTCTTTAAAGTCTTCTCTTTCTAAAGTTCCAATTTCCTAATGTCACTGTGAACACTAGCAACTTGACTCTCAAAATCATCAACTTTGCTAGATGGGTGTTGGATCTGGTTGGATAAAGCCTCTAGCTTATTCATCTTTGTCTCTATCTAACTGTCCAAATCTATAGTCATTTTTTATGATAAGGTACGCTTAACATATAAAGATTTCCCTTCCTACTGAAATTTCCCAAGTTCTTTTATTCATGTATCAAGATTGACTAAGTCATTCTTGATATTCTCGCAGATGGTGCTAAACAAGTTAGCGTCATGGGAAATTTGAGCCTTCACCTCTACCACATTCAAAAATTTGTGAACTCTTCATCAAAAGACTTTAGCACTACTTGTGCTCTCTATTTGGGATCTGACTTAGTATGTTGTACTACCAAAGTACTATGCAGTCTATCTATCACTTCCATTAAATTTTTTTGCAAAATTTTCATAGTTTTATTCTTCTATATAAGTTTGGATAGGGATGAGATCAAGTCTAATTGATCATCATCACCAATAGTCAAACTTGCAAGAGAGAGAAAAGTAGATAAACTAGATGGTTTAGTCTCATCTTCCCTCTATTTCTTTTCTTCTTCTTTAGATCTTCTTTCTTCCTCTTCTTTCTTTTCCTTTTCCTCTCTTTCTTCATTTTTTTCCAATCTTTTTTTCTTCTTCTTCCTCAGTTTTTCTTTTCCTTTCTTCTTCTGCAATTCTTCTATTTTCTTCATCTTCCTTTCTTTTCTTGTCTTCCTCAAGCAATTTCTTCTTAACTTCTTCTATCTTCTTCTTTTCAACTTCCAGTAGCCTCTTTTTGTCCTCAATTTGTTTCAACTTATCCTCACTATCTTTAGTATCTAGTACATTTGGTTCAGAACCACCAAATGGATTGGTATCATCAATGTTAAGAGTAACATTGGTTTGATCAATCTTCATAGTGTCACCACTTACTGACACTTTTAAGGTTTTAGGTGCTAGAGGAGATGTTTCCTGTGACTCTAGTAACATCTTACTGATAGTTTTTGTTGTCTTTTTTCTCAACTTATCTTTCTCACCAACCATGAATAAGAATGGATTCATTTTATTCCTCAAGTATGGTGCAAGGTTATTCAACAATCTCTTAATTTCATCTTCATCATCAATCTTGCAAATGGTCCTTAACATAGACTTCCAAAGTGCAAGGTCTTCTGCTCTTGTAGGACTCATCCATAAGTCTCTGATATACCTTCTTGTTTACTACTCCTTCAATATCCTTCATATATAGATCATTTGCAATGATATGTCTCATAGTAGATATATTAATCTAATCCTTCTCAAAATTTAATATATCATTAAACCTATTGATCTGAACCAAGTTTCCCTCATTTGCAATCACTGTATTAATCTTCTCAATCTTTGGCTTCTAAGGTTTCCAAGCTTTGCCTACTGCTTACTTAGGTGGAGTCACCTTTTTTGCTTGCTTGGTTTCCTATTCCTCAACCTCTTCATCACTTTACGTAATTGTCAATAATGTTTTATGCCTCTTATCAGGTCCTGTGGCCATCTTTTTGACTCTCTTTGTCTTTGTAGATAGTGCTTCAACTAATCTCTCTGAATTTCTCTTCTGCTAATTGGGTTGAACATTGGACATTGCTACATATGGAATGCTTTGTCCCTAAGATGTCTCATCAATAGATACTATCAAGGGTTGTATGTTCAATACACCTTGCTTCATTGTTCATCTCATGGCCTCAGGTTCATTCTCTGTCATTCTAGCCTCAGATAGTGCCTTCTTTATTATTGACTCAACCTTCTTGTGAGATGCCTTCTCTAAGGTTGCTTGATGAACATGTTGTGTAATCTTATCATACATGCCAAATCTATATTCTGCTTTGTCTTTCTCATAATTTAACAAAAAATCAATGTAGCCAACTACAACATCATCATTCAACTCATAGCTCAAGGGATCCAAAAAAGTCTCCTAAGGTTCCACTGCTTGAATGCAAATGTGATCTGTATCAACTAGAATACATATGTACTTGAATCTATCCACAATTGCAAGTGAAATCCTAAATATTTGATTCATCTCATTTTGAAAATTCTTCATAATTAGGTTTTCACTATCTAATATCTTGTTTGTAGGGTGCCTTCTACATACCTCTGTAATCTTCTCCATAGTGCATTTGTCACTAGTCATTATGTTTGTTATTGATAAGTAGGAAAATCTCTTAAGCACATGAAAGAATATGTGATTTATCAATAATTGGAATCTAAACACATCATTCTTTACTCTTTTAATCTTTTCAAAGTTTTCCAAGAGTTGTATTCTTAGTATTTCACTTAGATTTACTTGCTCTTTCTCAACACATATCTTATAAGCTGCATTTATAAATCCTACTAAAAGTTCATCTATCTTAGAATTTGCACAAACTGAATAAGCAATAATTCTACTAAGAAATCTCACATCATCTTGTTTGATGGAGTTGATTACCATAGCCTTCCTATTGTATATCACCTTAGTGTAACTTTCCACTTTCTTCTTAACCATCTTCTCACCTATGGGTACATTGCCTTGTTTGCTAAGACTAGTTACCTCATGAGTAAGGTTGACAAAAATGTCTACTACATTATCTTACATCTACAGTTTTCCATCATGTATCCTACTCAATATTATTTGAGTCCATTCATTTGTATCTAGCTTGTAGTAGAAATGATACTTAAACAAGTCAAGTTTCTTTATATGTTCAAATCTGATCTTCATAATCATGTTGTGGTTAAAGACTAGTTCCATATCTTTATTCATATATTCACTACCAATTGATTCAAACTTGCAATTCAAATAGTTTTCTACATCTTCAAGGTAAACTACATTGTTCAGAGTGATAGACAATACAAAGGTGGGGTTTCCTTCATTAGGTTTTATGTAAACAATCTTAAACTTAGGTCTATCCTCATTTTCAATACTATGTACTACTAACATATCCATGATTCTTATCAATATGAACTTTTGCCAAGAAAATTTGTGGAAAAAATGATAAAACCTATTTTCAAAAATAGGGTTTTCTTTGAAATTTCTTTGACAACTCACTTTTGAATGTTGTTCACTTCAAATGTGTTTTTAATGAAGTAAAATCAATTATATACTCCATTTATCCCTCAACTTGAAATTTGCATTAATTGCATACTTCAAAACTATGAAAAAGTTGTTAATTACATTTTGTAATCACATAACTACTCAAAAATCATCTATCTAATCTTCAAATTTCACCTGAGATTTACTATATGCTCCTTCCATAATGAAAATCATCCTCAAGAATTCACATCACAAAATTCTCTACAAAACTTATTTTTATCTTCTATTTTAGAATTAGCCTTTTTAGTAATACTAGTAACTCTGAATTTCATCATAACTTGTTTAGATGAGCTCCAAATTACTAGCAAGCTTAGGTACCATCTAAACATAACTGAATACACCTTTTCCCAACTTTACTACCTCTAATTTGGTCTCTGAATGAAGTTCTCAAATACTGATATTGTGAACAAGCTTAATTCAACTTAATTAAATCAAACTCAACAATTGACTTCGATCTTTCTGTCTCATCATCATTTAACTTTTCTTTTGAGATATCGATTCCTTTCACGAATGCTTCATTAAGTTCTTCTCTAAGTTCACTCACAATAATTCTTTGTTCTTCATTATTTCTACTAGTTCTGGAGTTCCTTTCTTGGTTCCTTCTATTACCAAAGTTTCTTCCATTGTTTCTTTTATCTCCAAATTTTTTGTCCATTCTATAGTACCTCACTATGTGTCCAAAGTTATTGTATAACTAACATATAGGGGCTCTACTTCTAGGATTCTATTAATCATTAGGAACATGACAATTCTGAGAAATGTATCCTAAGTTATTACACTTATAACACACAATCTATCTTCTATCTTCATAAGATCTTATTTCTCTTGATGTCCTTTCTTTAGATCTTCTTCTATCTACAGGGTTAGTATTTCTAGACATTCTACTATTTCTTCCATCATTATCATAATTAGGTTTCCTACAATCAATTGCATTATGACCCATACCATGACAATTATGACAATAAAAGTCCTTAACATGATTAAATGACCTATAAGTACAATCTCTTTTCATATGACCTATTTCATTACATAAAAAGCACTTACCTCTAAATTCATACCTATTTGCTTTAGGAGTTTCCACTTGCTTTGGTTCATCCAATATTTCAACTTCCTTATTTTGCTCAACTTCTTTAGGTTTCTCAGAAGATTGACTGGATTCAATCTTATCATTAGATTTGTCTTTTCCTTTTGAATATGATCTAATCTCAAGTTTCTTTGCAGATATGTTTATTAGATAACCAAAACCAATCTTGTCATAAGAAGGTCTCTATATTGACATTGAATCATCAAAAATTTCTCTACTAGAGTAAAATTTCTCAAGTTGTTGTTTGCACTGTGTCAATTCACCTTTTGCAATAGTATTGTACTTATGGAGTTCTTCATGATCTTCTTTCAATGTTTCAAACTCAAATGTTTTCTTTGTCAGACTTGCTCTCAGATTTGCATTTTTAGTCTTCAAATCAGATTCAACTTTGCTAGGATCATTTCTTGAAGTCAACTTCAGATTTGTAATCTTCAACTCATGCTTCAAGATCTTGTACTTTGTCTTCAACTTAGAATAGTTATCATCACTAGTTCCAAATTTAGTAGATTCAGGCTTGGAATTTAGATGTTCAATCTTTTCCTTCAAATGACCAATGTACACTTTGGAGTCTTCATATCTTTCCTTTAGCTTATCTCTTTCTTCAGTAAGGAGATCAATTTGTTCAAGAGCTTCTTCGAGGTTCTTCATCAACTATTCCATATCCATAGGGATCTTACTTAATTTGTTAAGCCTCTTCAAAGTTATTGTGCCCTAATACCAATTGTTAGAAATAGGGATTACTGGGGGGGGGGGGGGGGGGGGGGGGTTTAAATTAGTAATCTACAAACTTTAGTCACTAGCTAGATATTATTACTTAATTTAAACCATGCATAACAAAGCAACAAAGTAATGTTGAATAGTAACAATAGCAATGCACAAAGACAACTCATAAAGGATGGACCTTGTTAGGAGTCAATGAGAAAATTTAGTATAAGTAGTCCTTGTTAGGAGACTTTGAATCTTGTTAGGAGATTCCAACCCAGTTAGGAGTTGTGTCAACCCTGTTAGAAGTTGTAGTATAATGTATGCAAGAAGAGCCCATCACCCAAACATGTAATTTTAACCACAAATAGAGCTCATTGCTCAAACAAATAGTTTACTATTATTTTCCTTCCTTTCTTGACTGATGTTTGATCTTCAACTCAATCTCAGATCACTAGATAGCTTATATAAATCTTTGCATATATCACTTTCACAAAAGTTTGCTCACTTTGCATAGCTTCACAATTGCACCATGATTGCACACCTTCTTATCATAAGAATTCCTTTGCATAAATACCATGCCTTTACAAAAATTACTATTGGATCAGCTAAGACCACAATTTAATTTTTCAATTTAGAGTAAACATCTAGGTTGTCATCCCTAATTTGACAAGTAATTGTTTTGTAAACAAAACAATTCTTTCCTTCAATTTCGTTGTCCTGCTTCATCAAAACATGATTATCTCTATTCTATACAATCTGTACAAACTTTTAAGGTTATACACATTATCACCAACATGTACACTATCTCCATGTAACTTCTCTTATCATGATATGACATCTGCAACATGTTATAAACAAAAGAATACACTGCTATAAACCAAATTCTATACTTCGACAATATTTTGATTACAAACACTAAGTATCTTTATTTATGAGGTTTACTATCAATATGTACATTATGTGTTATCATTAATGACAATAATTACATATCACTATTAGTCAATTGTCACTAGTTTCTTGGTTATTCATTAAAAAGAGAGGCTTATAGATGTTATAATCAAAGAATTAAGACTATTAATAGAAAGTGCAAATGTGAGAATTGATAAGAAATTCAACATACAAGAGAGAATGGTTGATTACAATTCAGATAATGATGTTGTTACTAAGTCAAGGAATGATGAAGTATTTCTAGAGACTAACAATGAAGTACAAAATAAAGGAGAGCCAAGGTAGGAACAAAGCTTAGAACCGTCAGTAGAGCCAAGAGTTAAGATAGCAGCTCCTACTTCAGGAAAGAATATGATAAGGAATCACTCATCCAAGAAAATAATCTTACAAGGAATATCTATATTATTACATTATCTTGTGGGCATCATTCCC
This sequence comes from Cupressus sempervirens, assembly GCA_028749045.1. Lineage (NCBI taxonomy): Eukaryota > Viridiplantae > Streptophyta > Pinopsida > Cupressales > Cupressaceae > Cupressus > Cupressus sempervirens. Next base: position 565,106,728 of record CM053785.1, read on the forward strand.
ACTAGGGTTTTCCCTCTAATCAAGGGTTTCCCTAATCAACATATCTAGTGTAATTATCTATGTGTATCTTATTATGGTTGTTGTTTACTTTGGTTGAATGGTTAAGTTTGTTCAAAGAATATAAATGTTTTAATTGTTGGATAACTAATTCACCTCCCCCCCACCCCAATTATCTTGGTGGACTACTATCTCTAACACTAACTCCCTTCTGAGATCCTACATTTTCTCCTTCATAGTATTAATTTCCCTCTTCATCACATTAGGGTTTCTAAAGACACCTTTCATATACCCATGTTCATCTGGGACAAAGCTCTGATGTAGATTATCCTCATCCAAGTTCAACTTATCTTTCTTTGCATCAAAATTATTGTTATATTTTTCCTCAATATCCCCTTGAGGCATATTCTTCTTACCTCTCATATCCTTCTCCTTGTTTTGAGTAAGGGGATCATCATCTAAGGGGATGTTCATAGGCCTCAGCTTCACATTCCAAGGTCCTTTTACTTAAATGGGGTCTATCCACTTTCTTTGCTTTAACAAAATCATAATCAGAACCATCTATCCTTCATGACAAGCATGATCCCCTTCTAGATCATTCTGAAGGGTTAAAATGCTACTATCTAGAGATTGTCAAAGATGGAAGATGATGTTAATCCTAATTGCATACCCAAACTAATAAATCATCATGAAATAGTGGCCATAAATCTTGGTAAAGAGGAAATTCAAGGTTATGTACTTAATCAAAACAAACAGAATGAACCTCCAAGGTGATAGGCCAAAACTAGGGCAAATAATAATAAAGAATTAATGATTTTTAATGAAGTTTAGCTGGTTTATTCATGTCAATCCGAGAGTGTAAGATTGTGAAAGGCATTCGAGAAATATGTTATGAAGGGATATCAACTATGAGATGAGGGATTATGAATGTAGATATACTACATTAATTGAATCTATGAAAAACTAAATGAATCCTAGTGACAGGAAATGTCACTTCCTGGTGATAGGAACATCAGAAATAGAAATAAACATTTAAGAAATAACAATAATAACAAATGTGATAATTCAAAGATCCAATCAAAATTTATCTAGAAGAAATAATAGAATACTATGAAAATCTGATGCAACTTTAATAATCTATACAAGAAACAATTTATTACGTGAATTCAATCAATGACAACGATAATGAAAACTTAGTAACCTATTTCACTTAGCTTATAACATTAATCAAACTACAGAAGCATTCAGACAAATTAATTATGATTCTAAAATGAAAACTTAATAACACACCATGCTACAAATACTGAAATACAAATTACACATGCTATAATTACATTAAAAAAATCACTAGCATCTTGAGTAGTGGGCCCTTCCTCCTCAGTTTTCTGAGTGATGGAATTAAAATGCTTCTCCCTTAAACAGTTTCACTCATGCAACATTTTTTCATTTATTGATCATGATTTTATTCCTCCCTTTTTTTAGTATTACATAGCACATATATTTATATGTGTTTAGTTTAAAAATATAGGATAAAACAAATTGATTTCATTTGCTAAAAACTAGGGAATATGAAGGTACGTACAAACCCATTTTCTACCCACAAATCATAAACTAATTTGTTATAATAGTAGATAGAAATAGAAGATATCTTGGTTGCTCATATCTTCATAAACAAACATTATATAATTTGAAGATAGCCTATATTATCAATGCTAATACCCATGTACTCCTTGATTTGTTGGTTGTAGAATATAGAAAACATTGTTATAACAGCAAAAATGACAGTTTATATATATCAGATATTTGTTTCATAGCATTGAAGGTATCCATGTGAAGAGGAGAGGAAATGATAGTTTTGTGTGGAAATAATGTTTCCCCATTATTATTCCATGCAGATGCAATAAGTAGTGTACTTATATGTTTCCATAATAAAAACTATGTAGTTGGAAAATGGATCCTCCACTAGTCTTCAATGCCTTCTCTATGTATTCATGTAGGGTGAATGATATGTGTAGCAAATGCATCTTATGTCAAAGTTGATGGAGTTTTATATTGATGAAAGAGCTAGAGGAAGTTGAACATACTATGATAATAAAGATTAGTACAATCAATCAATAATGGATTCTCCAAAATTTAATCCCAAAACAATATTAAATATTGCTTATAAATATTAATCCATATGCAACGTAAAAAAAAAAAATTTGATGGAATATAATGGAAATGAAATAAAGAAGTGAGTAGGAAGGTGCATGAAATGGATTAAAATATAAAATTAAATAGGTTATACTTAGCTCTCATCATTCCCCCCAACTTAGCTAATTGCATGTCCTCGTGCAATCATTATGATCATGAGGTCTTTAGTTTTAACTGAAAGCACTTTAGGTTTATGAATTTTGGCTTTGTCTCCACCGTGAACCATGATAACTCATAGATGAACACAAATCCCATGACAAGCTTGCTTATTTTCTTCTTCTTCAATACGGATATCTCTTTCAAATTTTCATAAGTTATTTCTCTATTTTCTTTTTCTTTTCATTTCATTTTTTTTTATAGCATCATGGTTCAAAAGGTTACATATAGGAGAAATTTATCTCAATTTTCATAAGAGGAGTTTAAATGGGTGAAATAGGAGAGATGAGAGATTAAAAAAAGGCTATTGTATGATAGATATAATGGACAGTACAATGGGTCTAGTAAGGGTGATACATGGAAGATAATATGGTGACACCTCCCCACAACTTAAAGGTTGACCATCCATGGGAAATGAGGAGAGGATAGGAAGGGGTGTTGCATAGTGATCAACATAATAAGCAATATAAATAAAGTAAGAGATAAAAGTAAGGAAAACCAAAATTGATTTTTTTACCAACATGCATATGTAGAGAGAACAATTTCGGAACATAGAGCACCTCAACAACTATGGCCACCAAAATGGAGAAATCTACAACAATGAACGAAGAGAAGCATCCAGAACTACAACACCACAAAATACCACCATCTGACTAAAAGCATTGAAGAGAAGACCACTAGAAGGAACGAAAAAACTAGGATAGTGACTACAATTGGAGGGACCACCATCATCAAATGAACTAGTATAGATCATATAGGAAGTAGCACATTCCACTAAAAACACCTCAACTGAATAGGAAACTCGAACTATGGTGATCAAAGATTTGAGGATCACATTAAGTTGCAAGAATGAGCAATAGGAGGTGAAAGAACCACTAAAGTTGATGAGTGTTCCTAAAGATAATGAGTAGTAGAAAAACCAAGGACACTAATTATTGCATTTAAAAAAAAAAAAATCTTTTTTTCTTTTAGTCTTTTTTTTTTTGCATTTTTTCAAATTGTGATAATGACAAGTGACTGTAGGCAAGCTAGTTTTCAATCACTTACCGCTTAATGACACTGTAAAAACAATTTTCCCCACTAAGAATTTATTTTGTAGTTAACATCTACTAGAAACTAGTTTTTAAATATTAATTTGCCAACAATGCCCAAAGGTTTTCATTGTTCGATCTTTTTTTGCCTTTTTTAAATCATTTTTTTCAATTTTTTTAAATTTTTCAATAACTACATAGAATGACCAAAGAAATGAAATCCTGACATGGATGATGAAAAATGATACCATCCAAAGCTTAATTTTTGTCCATGACCTCATAGAAGGCACTGTTGAAGCCTAATTGCATAAGGAACTTGAAATGATGACCATGAATAATCTCCACAAAGTTGGGAACACTGAAACACTACACTATCAACCTTGATCTACATATATCATGCCACTAAATTTTAAAATCATGTGAAGATATTTAGAACATACTAGCAGACTTGGATGAAATAAATACTCACAAGGATGATGATACTAATATGACATACTACTTGATAAAAAATGGATCACCTAGCATGAAGTTATGCTATATATCCAATCCTTGTAGAGAATGAGAAATATCCATTTTCTAAAATAAACTCACCTTCATTATCAAGGACAAGGTCATAGAGTGAAATACCAATGATAGTCTCCAATGTGTCCATAGAACTTCAGAGAGGAGGAGACACATCTCGAGGAAGAAGTGTGGTAGTTGGCAAGATGTTCTAGATTCTTGTACATAACTTCAAAGTATTAATAGATGTGTTGTGGAATAATCATGAATCTCATAGACCAGGCTGAATATTTTTCCTCCATGTGATAATTCACCAAAGAAAATAAATCTTATATCAATGTGGTAAACACTTTATGCCATAATATTCTTGTGATCTTGAATATTGAAGCACAAGTGAAATGGATATATACCAGATCGCTAGCAAGCCCACACAATGCAAATAAATCCAACGTGGTGTGTTATGCAATTCTTGTGTAGAGAAGCATCATTAACTAGTATTGGTTCTAAGATCATCACACCACAACAAGAGACCTGCAACCATATTCTCAAAACCAAGCATATCAAGCATAGCAAAGAAATATCATCCATTCAGTAACTCTATCATTAAGTAGGTTACTTAGCAAATGATAGATACAGTTATTACTATGAATAGATACTTGATAGAATGGATAAATACAAATAAACTCTTGTTTTCATATAATAGAAATGCTAATTAATAGAACACATACCTTAAATTGTTGAGATGTCACATGTTGGGGTTTTCTAAGAGGACCAACAAAACAATCAATGAAGCTTAATTTGAAATCATCCAAGAACCACAAGATTGAAATCATTAGGATAACCAAAGAAATTAGGTAATTCGAAGAGAGTAACACATCATTAAAATTTTGTAAGCCTTTTTGAATGATAGATAAATCAAATAGTTCAATAATTCAATGGATGTACTCCCAAATTAACTCTAGGTCATAAAAGCATAGGGAATTTGAATTATCCAAGAAATCAAGAAATGGATTTAGTACTTATTATAAATGAATTATCATCATAAGATACAAGAACCAAGAATGAAGAATATATGGATATCAATACCTTGATCCTTGTTTAAAAAAATCATCCATAGTTTATTTGGTCATCTTAGGACAATAGAAAGAATCAACAATGAGGAATAATAATCATCCAATTTTAACATTTTGGTCATTAATTCATAGAATCCCTTGTGCTTAATCAATTATTGGTCCCAAAATCATCAACTTTGTGAGGAATGCTTATTTTAACCATAGGCCTCCAAATATCAATATATATAAGTACAAAAGTAGTAGAATATAGATCTTGGAGGATATGGTACCATGTTTTTGAAATATGGAATGTATATGGTTCAATTTTACTTAGCAAGTGATTAACATAAACACACATGCTTATGAGTCCAATAATTAAAATTGGTGCAATTTGGAGTATCAGCTCATTTATGGATATTTGGAATTCACTAAGTAGAAAGGAAGAACAAAGTTGATCATAATTCAATAAGTAATATTGTTCTTCTAATTTCATTAAACCAAAATCACATTCCTTAAGTCCGTCAATACATTCCAATGTTGATTTATCAATTTCAAGCACATTAGTAGATGGTAAAGGGATATGTGAAAGTTCAATATTACATGTGTTTCCAACCACCTTATTATGAAGTATTGTAGGAGGCAATATGGTTTCCTTTGGTGGATATGGTGGAGTGGGTATAATATGATGTGAATGAGATAATGAATATGGTAATAAGTGTGAAGGAGATAAAGTAGATATGATTAAGGAGGATAGGTAGAAAGAAGATCATAAGGAGGAATATACTAGTTTTTGTGAGTATTCATGATTCCATTTATTGTGCATATTGTGTAAAGAAGTGTATTTTGAAGAAACGTGTTCTCTTTGTAATGAAATAGAGTGATAAAACATGTTACCAACATAATACATACCTTGATCTTCTTGATTTTGAGTTTGAAAGTGTTTATCGGTTACAAGAAAAACTTGTCCACTTTCACCCTTATCATCACGAGACTTACAAACAGCTTGTACCTCATTCACCATGTGCTCTTGGTTATTCAGGCATATGCATTGGTTATCTTTCCTATAGCAATTAGAACAACAATTTTTTAAATGTTCATTCTCAAAATCACATTGCTCTAAGAATTCATCGATAATGTTCTCTTGATCAACCATAAAGATAGAATTATCGCATACCTATGATAATGGAAGATCAATATCTTTTAAGATGCATTCATTAGGTACAAGGGGTGTAAAAATGTCACCTTTGGTCGGCGCAATTTCCCCACTAGTTTCTTCTTTTGTGTTTAAATTTGAAGGTGAGGGTCTACGGGTGGAAGCCGCCTGTGGGGGTCAAGGGGCAACACTTCTTGTGGGGTCCTAGGGTAGTGCCCATTTTGCCTCTTGTATTCCCTTCAAATTTGCATTTTTGAAACAATTTTCAACCAAAATTGATATACTTGAACAACATTGAAAAGGCATCATTTTTAACATTTTTCTTCAAAATTTGCTTTTCTTTACCAATAACTCGAAACAACTTATGATAATATAAAATTAAATCTAGTTTCTAAAGCAACTAATGAATCTAATTTCTAATCCTACATGCAAAATCTAAAACAAAACTCTAAAGCAATGCATCTATATGATTTAACCAACACAAATTAAGATTAATTACTTAAGCAAGGCTAGTAGTTGCAAAATATTTCATCCTAACACTTTGTTCCTAACTCAAATCATCAAACTAACATGCCTTTGACACCTTTCCCTAGCAATGACACAAAAATGATAGGCCAACACTAGGGAAAATAATAATGAAGAATTAATGATTTATAATGAAGTCTGACTAGTCTATACGTGTCAATCTGAGAGCATGAGCTTGGAAAAGGCATCCAAGCAATATGCTATCAAGGGATGTTAGCTACAAGATGATGTATTATGAATGCAACTATAGTACATGAATTGAATCTATGAAAAACTAAATGAATCCTAGTGACAGGAACTATCACTTTCTAGTGACAGCAACATCAAAAATAGAAATAAACATTTAAGAAATAACAATTATAATAACAAATGTGATAATTCAAAGATACAATGAAAAATTATCTAAAAGAAATAATAGAATATTGTCTAAATCTGATGTAGCTTTAATAATCTATACAAGAAATAATTTCTTACATGAATTCAATCAATGACAATGACAATGAAAACTCAGTAACTTGTTTCACTTAGCTTATAACATTAATCAAACTATAGAAGCATTCAAATAAATTAAATATGATTATGAAATAAAAACTTAATAATACACCACATTGCAAATACTCAAATACAAATTACACATGCTATAATTACATAACAAAAATCACCAGCATCTTGAGAAATGGGCCCTTCCTCCTCAATTTGTTGAGTGATGGAATTAAAATGCTTCTCCCTTAAAAAAGTTTCACTCATCCAACATTTTACATTTATTGATCATGATTTTATTCCTCCTTTTTTTGATATTACATAGCACATATATTTTTATGTGTCCAGTTTACAAATATAGGATAAAACAAAATGATTTCATTTTGCTAAAAACTAGGGAATATGAGGGTATGTACAAACCTATTTTCTACCCACAAATCATAATCTAATTTGTTATAACAATGGACAGAAATAGAAGATATCTTGGCTGCTCATAACTTCATAAATAGACAACATGTAATTTGAAGATAGCATGTATTATCAATGTTAATACCCATGTACTCCTTAATTTCTTGGCTATAGAATATAGAAAACATTTTTATAACAACAAAAATGATAGTGTATATGTTTTGGATATTTGTTGCATATCATTGAAGGTATCCATGTGAAGAGAAGAGGAAATGACATTTTTGTGTGGAGAGAATGTTTCCCCATTATTATTCCATGCAAATGCAATAAGTAGTGTAGTAATATGTTTTCATAATAAAAACTATGCAGTTGGAAAATGAATCCTCCATCAGTCTTCAATGTCCTCTCTATGCATTCACATAGGGTGAATGATATGTGTAGAAAATGCATCTTATGTCAAATTTGATGGAGTTTTATATTGATGAAAGAGCTACAAGAAGTTGAACATACTATGATAATAAAGATTAGGATAAGAAATCAATAATGAATTCTCCAAAATTTAATCCCAAAATATTATTAAATATTGCTTATAAATATTAATCTATATGCAACATAAAATAATAAAATGGGATGGAATATAATGGAAATGGAATAAGGGAGTATGAAAGTGCATGAAATGGATTAAAATATGGAATTAAATAGGTTATAATTGGCTCTCACTAGAAGGTCTAGAAATAGAGGTAGGGAAAAAGTAGGAATTATTAATATTAACCAACCTATTTCTCTCTTCTGTTGACTTTGCAAATTCTTCTAAATCTCTATCAAACATCTTCATATCCCTATAGAATTTAATCCCTTCCATGTCCATGCCTATGACCTCAGAAATGATTTCCTCTATGACCTCCATTCTTTGATTTCCAACCAAAACACTACCATTCTTCCAAGTTTTGAAAAAAGGCCTGGCGATAAATAGGTTATTAGCATGAATATTGATGATACTACATTGGGAGGGTATTCTAATCATTGGAGAGTATTGACATGTTGCATTCATGACTATGTTTGTCATTAATGTCAATATAGCATAGTTTTTGTAAACCCTGGTTGAGTAACAGACAAAGATCTTAGTGGTATAGACAATGGTTTGATTGTCTAGTGATGCACAATTATAGATATGTTTGGTATAGTGTCTTGATGATGTGGTTAATTTTTTAGAGTCTAAGTCAAAGATGTATGAAAGTTGCTCCTAATTTATAGAGAGCAGTTCAGAGACAGAGTATTGCAAAATAAATTCCCAATGTTTGTTTGGTAGATTACATCTGAGATATAGTACGAAGATGTGCAATAAATTAGTGACAAAGGATAGTCAAGTGGTGATGTTAGTGAGTGCGCAAACCCTAGTATCACACATGTGAAGTTTTCTATAGATTGTGAGCCAAAAGTGCTATTGTAATTGTAATTAATTAGTTATATTATTATAATTAATTGGGAAAGCCTAAAGGCTGACTCAAGGAATTATTATGAAGATATGGTGTAAAGGAAAGATGTTTTCCTTGTTTGTAAAGTGTGTCCATTCTTGCAAGAAATTCAAAGTGTAAAAAGAAGTAGAGTGCTTATTGAATGCATTTCAGTGATCCAAGGGATTATTGGATGGGAGATTTATGATCTAGTTACAAGATCAGAAGGAGTAGAAGTCTAGTTGATAGGAAATAGAAAGAGGAAGGAACAATATAGTACAATTCTATTATTCTGTAAGGAATAATATAGATATCATTTGGACAGTGGGTTCATTGGTCTTACCCTTGAAGTTGTTTGGGCAGTGGGTCTAGCTATCTTCCACAACTCCTAATATGATTAGAATCTCATAATAGGGATTCAAAGTCTCCTAATAGGGACTCATATGTACTAAATGCATTCATAGACTCCTAACAAGGTCCATCCTCTAAGAAGGAACATTTATATTAGTATATCATCTTGTCAGTACCATCCCCACTGGGGTTTTCCCTTTGATCAAGGGCTTCCCTAGTTAACATATCTAGTGTTATTATGTATGAGTATCTTGTTGTGATTTCAGTTTATATTACTCATATGGTTAAGTTTGTTTAAGGTTGATAATTATGATAATAGTTCGATAAATGATTCACCCCCACCCCTCCCCCCCCCCAATTATATTAGTGGACTATATATTCTAAAAATTGGTATCACAACTTCAGGTCCTTGAAGGAAAACTTAACATCTTTGGGAGATCAATTGTGAGTCATTTCAATAAAGATAGTCCTAAGTTAGGTAGAGGAAATTTCAACACCCAAAAGATGAAGATTCTTAAAGAGTTATCAAATTTGTGTAAAGAATAAAGAATTGAGTGTCCATATCCAAAATCCTTTTGTTGCATACAAAAGAATAGAGGCACAAGTAAAAATAGATTCATATTTGAAGAAGACAAGAAGATCAAAGAAGGTATTGATCTACTTATGAAAAGAGAGCCAGAAGGTATGTAAATTTTTTTTTGTTGGACATGTAAAGAATTTGGTCATTTTTCATCAAGATGTCCTAAGAGAGTAAGAAGTAGAAAGAGTTCACTTTCTAATGAAGGTGAAGAATTTAAAGAAAGTATGGAAATATTATTGAATGATTGTGATGATAAAGTTAATGAGCCTGAATTGGTTAAGGAAGAGGAAGTAGTAGAAGAGATAGCTTTGGTAACTATTTTTGATCCAAAGGATAACCATGAAAATGTGGAAGTTACCATTGAGATTAACCATGATTTGGAGAATGGAAATTAGATTAAAGAGCAGAGATCTAAGCCTAGAGTAAAATAAAGAGTTGAGTTGACAACTCCTAGTAGAAGTATATCAAAGAAAATGAATAAACAAGGTGAAGTTGTAAGAAACAAGGATAGACCTGTATGCAAGGAATATTCACAACAAGAAGGCATAGACTATGAGGAGACACATACACTTGTAGCTAGAATGAAAGTAGTAAGGATGTTCTTGGCTTATGCAGTAAATAAGAATTTCAAGGTTTATTAGATGGGTGTTAAATTAGCCTTTCTAAATGGAGAACTTGAAGAAGAGGTATATGTTGAGTAGCTTGGAGGTTTTCCTTTATCAAAAGACAAAGACATGGTATACAAACTAAAGAAAGTTTTATATGATTTGAAGCAAGCACCTAAAAACTGGTATGCAAGGTTGGATAGTTATTTTGTAAAGCTTGGATTTGCTAAAGGTACAATAGATAGTAACTTGTATTTCAAAGAAGTTGAGAATAGTTTGTTGATTATTGTAATATTTGTTGATGACATCATTTTTGGAGGTAATGATGAAGCAAGTGATAAGTTTTCTAAAGAGATGCAAAATGAGTTTGAAATGAGCACGATAGAAGAAATGAATTTTTTCCTAGAATTACAGATTGCATAGAATAGTGATGGTATTTTCATTTCACAAGCTGAGTACTTGAATGATTTTTTGAAAAGGTTTGGTTTGAAAAGTTCTAAACCTATTAGTACACCTATGATAATTGGTCACAAGTTATCCAACAAAGATGAAACTCCTATAGTAGAGAAGTACAGATCCATGATTGGAGGTTTACAATATTTGACTTACACCAAACCATGTATAGAAAATGCAATTCAAATTGTATCTAGATTCCAAGATGATCCTAAGGAGGAGTATCATTTTGCAATAGTGAAGAGAATATTCAAATATGATAGATCAAGTGATTTCACTATATGTGCATATACTAATGTAGATTGGGTAGACAACATGGATGGAAGAAAGAGCACCAGTGGTGGAGCATTATTTCTTAGAGGAAGATTGGTTTCTTGGTTAAGAAAGAAGAAAGATTGTATTTCACAGAGTACTATTTAGGCAGAGTATGTTGTAGAAACAAATAACTGTAATCAAGTTATGTGGATGAAGTAGATGTTGAAGGATATTAGAATTGAGTTTGAAGAACCTATTATCATTTACTATAATAACATGAGTACATTGAGTATGTCTATGAATCTTGTATTGCATTCTAAGACTATGTATATATCTTTTAAGTATAATGTGTTGAGGGAGAAAGTAGTAGAAAAGGAGATTAGATTAGAGTATGTGACTATTAAAGATTAGGTTGTAGATACCTTTATGAAGCCTTTTCCTAAAGATACATTTGAGTACTTGAGAGGTATGCTTGGCGTTATGCCCCTGCCTACTTCTAAGTAGATGATGCAAAGAGTGCATCAGTCCAGTGGTTTAGAGTGCTATTATTAGCCTGGAGTGAATATTGATGCTTCCTATGTGATGGATTATTTTTAATGATCTAAGTCACTGAGGACTCTTGGTATTTGGTTTTGAATAGTGTATTTGGACACTTGAGCTGGTTGAAGACTTGGAACATCTTATGAGCAATTTGTATCTATCACTTGGTATGAAGTAAGATTGAGATCGAGGTCCTTGACATTGATATCAATATGGGAGAGTATGCATGAAAAAAAACTTATCCTAAGGCATGGGGGAGAGTATGCATGAAAAGAAACATCTCCTAAGTATGGGGGATAGATATCTCTTTAGAGAGATTTAGAAAGATTCATGAAAAGAAGTAGGAATATGCATCTGATGTATTTTGAATTGTTTAGTGTGAAGTAAACAATTGATGTCTAAGAATAAGGAGTATGCACCTATTGTTTTTAGATTATTTTTAGCATGTGGACAATTGATATTGGTTAGTAGTAGCAGTTCAACACAGTTTGGTATTCTTGGAACTTAGATGGTTTTTTCATCTATGTTATCATCAATGCCAAAAAGGGAGATTATTAGCATGAATTCTAATGATACTAAATTGGGGAAGTATTATAAGCATTGGAGAGTATTGGCATGTTGTGTTCATGACTATATTTTCCATTGATGTCAACATAGCATGATTTCTATAAAGACTGGTTGAGTAACAAAGATATATCTTAGTGGTATAGATAATGGTTTGATTATTTGGTGATGTGTAGTTATAGAAATATGTGATATTGTGTCTTAATGATGTAGTTAAGTGCACAAAGTCTAAGTCTAAGATGTATAAAAGTTGTACTTGATTTATAGAGAGCAATTCAAAGATAGAGTATTGGGAAAATAGTTCCTAATGTTTGTTTGCTAGATTACATTTGAGATGTAGTAAGAAGATGTACAATCAAGTAGTGATAGAGGATAGTCAGGTGGTGATGCCAGTGAGTGCACAAGCCCTAATATCAGATGTATGAAGTATTCTATAGACTATGAGCTAAAAGTGCCATTATAATTGTAATTAATTAATTATTTTATTATAATTAATTGGGAAAGCCTCAAAGTTGACTCAAGGAATTATTATGAAGATATGGTATAAAGGAAAGATGTTTTCCTTGTTTGTAAAGTGTATCCATTATTCCAAGAAGTGCAAAGTGAGAAAAGAAGAAAAGTGCTTACTGAATGTATGTAAGTGATCCAAGGGATTATTGGATGTGATATTTATCATCTAGTTACAAGATCAGAATGATAAGAAGTCTAGTTGATAGGACCAAAAAAGCGGAAGGGATTGTATAGCACAATTCTATGATTCTACAAGGAATAATACAGAGATCATTTGGACAGTGAGTTCATTGGTCTTACCCTTGAAGTTGTTTGGGCAGTAGGTCCAGCTATCTTCCATTACTCCTAATAGGGTTGGCACAACTCCTAACTAGGTTGGAATCTCCTAACAAAGATTCAAAGTCTCCTAATAGGGACTAATATGTACTGAATGTATTCATAAACTCCTAACAAGGTCCATCCTTTGAAAAGGAATATTTATATTAGTATATCATTTTGTAGGTACCATCCCCACCAAGTTTTTCCCTCTGATCAAGGGTTTCCCTATTTAACATATCTGGTATTATTGTGCATGAATATCTTGTTGTGGTTTTAGTTTATATACTCATTAGGTTAAGTTTTTTTAAGGTTGATAATTGTGATAATAGTTGAATAATTTATTCACCCCCCTCCTCTCAATTATATCAATGGACTATATATTCTAACACAAGTTACCTCTCTTTAGTTTCTCCAAATAGCTTGTAAACTTTCCCTAATCCAATATGTCCAATATCTCTAGTTTTTGTTTCCATTCTTGGCAATTCTTGGGCTCACACCTCTTTCTCCTATCTCCCATGTTGCTAGTTTTGTAAACAAATTTGATCTTCCTAGAGATCTCATGTAGGCTCAAGTTCTCAAGTTTGAAGTCATAGTGGGCTTTTCTTTTTTGCAAAAATACCCACAATCCATGTGGTAATAAGTGAGTAGCCACATCATACTTAATCATCATCCACAAACCCCCTCTCCACTACATCTCATAATTACTCCTCATTTTCATTACCTTCATTATTAAAACAAATTTGTCTACTTCCAATCCTATTGTACTCCATCAAAGATAACCCATCAATTGGGATATCATTACCATTATTCCATATCATCTTCATGTGACTTTTACAAGCCACATTTTTTGTCTAGTTAGTCACTTTATTAGTTTCTCTATAATTTTGAGTAACAACACATTCAGTGAAGGCATTGATCAAATTTATAGCTTTTCATATAATATTATGTATAGTCCATGAGTGGATAATGACCTTTTAAAGACAATTTATGATATTTAAAGAATCTCCTTCTAGGCATATTTTCTCCATATTCATACTCTTAGCATATAAAAGTCCATAAAGGGTAGCACTAGCTTCCACTATGTGATTAGTTTTCTTTCCAATAGGGATTTCCATTGCACCAATACTATACTGATTTTCATTTTTGATAGTAATACCACAAACCTCAATCCCTAGTTTGCCCTTTGAGGCCCCATCAAAATTTACCTAATACCATCCCTTGGGTGGGCAGTCCTATCTAGCATAGCTTCTAAGACTTCTCTCAATTTGAGGATAACTATCTCCTTCCACATTCCAATTCTTAATGACTTTGGTTTCCCACTCATCTTTAGGCTCTTGGAATTTACCACTTAGCCTAACATTCTTAGTCACCATCCTCTTAATCTTACAAAAGATTCAATTGGAATTTGACTCCTTACCCCTAAAGACCCTATCATTCCTTTCCTTCTAGACATACCAACATAAATAAGGTAAATTATAATTCTAAAAATTGTTAATCAAGGCATTATGGGATGGTGACTTCCATGTTAAGAACAAATCTTGAATATTGTAAGGGAGAACACACTCCATTTTGAGTAGTCTAAATATCATTTCCCATAAGTGTCTAGTATAGGAATAATGTATGGTCAAGTGATTGACTAAATCATCCTCATCCTTGCAAAGATAACATCTACTAGCAAGACAAAGTCAATTTTTTTTAAAGTTTTCAGTAGTGAGAATTTTATCCTATAATAAGATGAAAAAAAATATGTTAACTTTAGGGGTCATGCCTTGAACCAAGCTTTAGCCCAGCAAGGTTCATGGTAATCATCAAAGGTATTACCATAAAGAGAGGAGACAAATAATAGTTCATTAGGATTAAACTTCCAAATGAGAGAGTCCTCCTCATTGACTAAAAATATAACATTCAATGTTTTATTAAGGTCATTCAAAGAGTCATCCACTCTAGTAAGATCCTCCCATTTTCCTCCTTCCCAGTAGTCAGAAATAGATGACCCAAAGGTAGTCTTGCATTGCATCATATATCCATTCCATTGCTGATCCAAACTAAGGTCATGATCAAGAATCTAGATATCATCCCGAAATTGAATAGTCCTACCGTTACCCACCTTCCATCTCACCCCTTTATTGATTATCTCCTTCTTTTTATGGGCCTATTTCCAAATAGTTGAACCACCTTAAACATCATCACTGCCACCTTTTCTAATGGGTTTGTAGACCTTATCCTAGGCAATAAGGGCCATTCTTTTCTTTTTTCCATATAGTCCATAAGAAGTTTCTCTAGATTCTTTTTATAGTTCCATCATATTTTTTAGATATCTTAAAAAAACTCAAAGAATATAGTGGAATGTTTTAAATAGTAGATTTTAGCACAAGTATCTTACCAGTCTAGCTAAGGAGAGAGCCTTTCTATCTACCCAACTTGGTATGGATTTTATCAATCAAAGAAATCCAAAAAGACTTAGGAGGGTCAAGGAATAGAGGTAAGCCAATATAAGACCTCGGAAGGATACCCACCTCACACCCCATAATTCTTTGGATTTTATCTTGTCTTTTCACATTGACATTAATTAAATAAATAGATCTTTTATTCCAATTTATAATATATCTTGTTGCCTGCCCATAATCTTCATGTGCCTTTTTGATATTCCTAGCATTTTTAATTCAAGCTTCTCCCATCATAACTGAGTCATCCAAAAATTGTTGGTGTGAGAAAGTTTGTTCCTTTGATGAAGGTCTCAACCCTACAAAATCCTATTTTTGAACCATTTTCTCCACATATCTTCCCAAACATTCATCCATTAAAACAAATCAGACAGGTTGAATAAAGGGTCCCCTTGTCTTAAGCCTCAGGAATCATGGAAAGGAGTCAGTGACCCATTAATCAAAATAAAAAAGTGGCAAAGGAGACCAACACATAAACCATATCCAAGAATCTATAATTGAAACCAAAGGCTTCCAGTCCACACCTCAAAAAATCCCAATCCACCCTATCATAGGCCTTAGACGAATCAAGCTACAATAAAAACCCTTCTTTCTTTGATTTGGTAAGGGAGTGAATATTTTCATGGATTGAGATAAAAGAGTCTAGAATTTGCCTTCTTGTAACGAAACCATTCTACTATCTTGAAATAGAAGAAGGTAAAAAATTCAAAATCCTAAGAGTGATGACTTTGGAAATGATCTTATAAAAAGAGTTACATAAACTAATGGGTCTAAACAGATCCACACTATCTGCCCCCAGCTTTTTTAGAATCAGGGTAATAAAAGTACCATTTAGTTCTTTTAGAACTTTTCTAGAACCAAAGAACTCTTTGACCCCTTTGATAAAAACCTCCTATGTGATGTGCCAATAAATTTGGATAGTGAAATTGGTATTGTTGATGATTATAATAACTACTATATATTCACTAAGATATCCTTTTCATATCTAGAAACTTATATAAATCATCAATTTTTTTCTCGGTGCTTTGACCACAACATTTGGTGGTCCCTAACTTTATTTGTTACATTGGAGTCTTTTGGATCTCCATATTTTTGTCTTGGTTGTGATGTTTCCACAACAATGATGGTTGTGATAAACAATGCAATATCTTATGTAGGACTTGTATTCATAATCTAATGATGTGGTAATATGTTTCCTTGATTTAGGCATGATGCTTCAAATTAAATGAAAAGCTTCAACTAAGTGCATTAGTGTTATCACACATTTTTTCAAGAAGTTGGCATATGTATGCTTGGGTATTGATATAAATAAAGAACTTCATGTATTTAATATATGGTGAGGATAAAAGTGTATCAATACAATTGCTATTATTGTGAGTAGGAAATGTATGTATTGAATATAAAGCATGTATATGTTATGCAAGTGTGAATTGTAATGCCCCACCTAGAGATCCTAGGAAAAAAAGGATAACACATGCACTAAATAATTATTTTTTCTTAAGATAAGTTACTAAACAACAACATAAAGTATCCAAGTGAAAGAGTGAAGCATCAACACATGGTGATGAGAATAGGGGACATGGCCAGACTCATATGTTCACCTACACTAGCAGAAGTCTTACAAACACTTCCAAAGATCTCCAAGCTCTAAATTGCAACTAAAAAACCAAGACCACACAAATCATGAGAATAGACCAAGGGGATGTTCTCCTCAAACCTGAAGTAAAAGCTCCTAGCATGGTTACACATACAAGTCTATATCTAGAAAATATATCATAATCATGATTCACAAGTAGAGACCAACAATAGTCATGCAGAAGATGAGGGCTCAAGTTACAACCACTCATCTATTAGATACCATGCTAAAGATAATGTTGACTCCTAAAATTTGGCTAAGTTTGAAATCCTAAAGCCCTAAAATGTGGCTAAGTCTACATTTCTAAAGCATTGAAATTTCCTAGAATCTTTATCTTAACTTGGAGAGGTCTAAAACCTATCTCAAATGAATTGTTGCATATATTAAAATATATCTTAAGTATAAGGAATTAAATATGTGTCAAATTATAATTAAATGATATAATTTAAACCCTATAGAAAATTAGCTAAATTAGGAAGGAGTGCAACCCTAAAGAGTACCCAAAATGTACCCTTCCACTCTCAACCAAAAAGTCCAGAGATACTTGTTGTTTTCTTGAGCAAGTTTTTGCAAGAAATCAGGCAACACTTTAAAAAATCTAGGTGATATTTCTTACTATAGTCAGGCAATACCTTTTTCCTAGGTAATACTTTTCACTATAGCTAAGTGATACTTCTCAATATGGCCAAGCGATAATTCTCATATGGCTAGGCAATACTTTATCAATATCATATGATATTTTACACTACTATGGTGTGACACTTTTTAGTATCATATGGTATAACTCCTTAACGAATGTGATACTCTTCTAGTATCACCCACTACTAAACTATTGTCACACAGGATTGAAAATAAAATACTCGACGAACAATCAAAAGGGAAAAAGAGTTAGGACCTCCACATCGAGGAGTACTAGATCCACAATAATTGAGGCTTGGACACTCAAACACATGAAATAAAAAAACACTATGCCACATGGAGTAGAAAACAACTATCCATCTAATCCATAACAAAGAAACATCGCAATGTATATGCATGGTTCATAAACCAAACATCATATGAAGGAAAACATAAGCATCTAAGCACTAACATAGCTAAAACTCATGTGTGGTTCCTCCCATCTATTATAGCATCATGAGACCTCAAAGGCCCTATCCATCCACCACACATAACATCCCAAACTGCCAACTAGATAGTCAAAGTTTTCTTATAAGGGAGTTACTAGTACAAATGTAACTAATATCATAAGAACAAGAAGATCTCATATGCTAATCCATCAAAGCATAGAGACTCCAACTAGTAGTGAATTACATCATCTAACCATAAGCTATAAAATCATAATAAAGGAATACATCAATGAAAGTAACATCATCTAAACATGATATCCATACATTCCAATTAAATCATATATCACAAGGAAACATACTCTGAAAAACCCAAAATACCATTTAACATTAAGCATCAATCTCAACTAGAAGTAGACTATCTCTGTACACTAGTACCCAACAATGGTATAGATAGCTATGCTTCCCAACCATGTGGAGCCCATAGGCCCACTCCCATCATGTTGATGGAGATAATGATCCAACCACAAACACACATAAAGAAAACATCCATGGCTAACACCCACACCAGATAGTAAAGAGGATTGCAACCAAGATCATTAGATAATGAAAGAACAATAGATCATAATTAGACACTCTATGGGTCAACTATGTAGAGACTCATTGGAGAGTAAATTGCTTGGCATCAAGTAGCCCAAGCTAGTGTCATGTGGTATCAACTCCTGTGAGGAGGCACATAGATTTTTTCCTTAGACTAAATTTAGGTGCTCACATATTCTTTTATTATCTTAAATTTATTACCCAGTAATTTATTTAGTTATTACTTAATTAATCCTTCTCCATGCCTACCTAGAAAATAGTCACCAAGGTTGTGGTAGAAGCCCCTCCATGGTGCTACCTTACTCTACCCATGCTCATCACATGATGAGTGCCCGTAGTCAATGCACATTTCCAACCCAACCCTAATGAATCATAACTCCACCAAAACAAACTGGGAGTTCAGGCCTTGCAAGCACATGATAAATGCACATGCACATGCTCATGTGTGAGTGTATCACCATCATGAAGATTGTAAAAACAAGGATTGGATGAGAACACAAGAAAAATAATACTCAACTAAATGCAAGTTTGGGAGTAAAAATCCTACACGAATCACAAAGGACAATAAAACCATAAATCATGAATTCACTCAATCGACCTCAATCTGAGAGTATGGATTCTACATGAATCCCAATGATGCAACCAAACCATACAACATGAACTCACTCAGCTAGCCTTAATCCAAGAGTATGGATTCTACACAAATCCTAGCATTCATGAAATAACAACAAGGATTTGACCAGAAATAATAACACTAGATATAAAATCACTCAAATAAACACAAAGTTGGGAGTACGGATGTGGCATGCATCCTAATGAAAACATAAATATGCAAAAATGGTCAAATTGACATCCTACAGATAATCTAAATCCATGACCAACACCATTGCAAGAAAACCTGATAAAACTAGGTGGCACACAAATCGAGGTGAAAACCTCAAAACTCAAAAACTTCAAAATTAAAACCCATTTGGTCTTAGGGCACAAAAGCCACAAACATCAAATAAAATATGGATTTGGATTCTATATACAAAAACAACTAGCATAACGATACAAAACCCTAATTTCCTATCCCAGAAAATAGGGAAATATTTATACCTGCCCAACTAGATAGAGCTAGCATACAAAAATAGAGGGGATCACTAGTTCTCAACCTCCTAACAAACAACCACAAAAATGGAAGCAAAAATGAAGGTGAAACAATAAAATGGGAGAGCCTTACCTCATGTCCAAAAGAAAAAATATAGAAACACAAGCAATAAAATAAAAACCTTACCAAAATTAACAAAAGTTGCGGCAATTGAAGGTCTCCCCAAGTGGGATCTAATGAGACCAATCTCACGAGGATCTCACATGCATAGCTCTCACAATGAGTAGAACAATATTTCCTCATGAAGAGGATTTAGAATTTTTTCTCAAATTTTTATTTCAAAAAGTGAGAAGTGAGGAATAAAATTCCTTTTTGGATATTTATTCACTTTTTGAGTGAATAATGGATTAGGGCAATTAACTAGGTCACCTAGTTAAACCCTAATTGAACCCAAATGAAAATAGGTTATTCCAAGTAATTGGAATTCAACTATGAAAAAGTTGTTGAGAATTAAATTAAATAAGATAAAGCCCAAAATTCCCTTAAACCAAAATCACATAATTTCTTAACAACTTTTGCGACAATTGTGAACCTCTAAATGCACAAACATGCTCATGGCTCTAATCACATAATACAAATGAATTTAGATTTATTAAATCAGCATAAGGTTTAATATAATCAATTAAATAGGATACATTGACCATACAGGGACGACATTGGTGAAATATGAATAACTAAATCACTAACTCCATGTGCCACAACCAAGGAGATAAATCCTACACACTAGTGCAATTGCATTAATCATATAGTCAAAGAAATAAATGCATTAAATCACATTGCATAACCATTTATTTAATTACATGAAAAATAATTTATTTAAATAGCCCATATTGCATAAATTACCAAAATGAACAAGGTAAATATTTGTAGCACATAACCAATGAATCCAACATGGACAATTCATTTCTATTTATTAAAGCACTAATAATGGTTGTTAAACAACATTAAAAGGAACTTAAAATACATAAGTGAACATAGTCAAATACATGACTAATCACTACTACACAAACCTAGTCCAATGTAGTAGGATAATAATACACAGTACAATCTCTACACACATCTCAGGGTAATCATAGAACAACATCATGATACCACATCAACCCTGGTAACAACTAGCACAAACCTCACTAAAACCATCTAACACATCATAATCTCATAAATTATCCATAAGCATAATCAAAGTTACTGATACAATAAAATAATTCTAATCACCTCAAGGGTGTAGACCACTCATGGTCCCAATCACGATCGCTTCACAAAGAAAGATCAACAAGGTTACATCTATCAGGATGACTCACAAAAATCAAATGGGAGAACCTACCCCAATAGTTGATTTAAGGAGGTAGAAATACTTGAAAACTATAATTGTGGTGACTCAACAACTATACTCTCATTTAGTTCTACTTTCATCCTATTCATAATGATCCTTTTTTTATTTCTAGGGGTCAACATACCCAACCTAGTAGTTAGCCTATCAAAAGAACCCTTTTTATTTTGTAGTGAGAATTTTAGGGAGTTGGCCTTATTGTATAAAATTTCCTTAATAAGTGTCAACTCTAGTAGGTGTTTTCCATTTCAAGAGAATTAGTGTCTATGTGGTTTTTCCTAGATTGGGTTTCCACTTAAATCATGGTGTTGATTGTGTTAGATTTCTATGCATTCATGCTTATCTTTACATCCATAATTTATTGTTCTATAACTGATAGATCTTAAGTTATGGTGGTTTATTTTTAAGTATTAACCAATAAATTAACAATTTTAGTCTGTGAATAATTGATTCACCCCTCTTAGTCATTCAGCATGTCCATGGGACACTACACTAAAAATTCTACAACTTTACACCCTTTGGACCCTAACCTAGGCCTATTCTTGTATATGATTGTAAAATATGTAGCCATGATAGGATATTTAGTTGTAGCTATACTAAAATGTTGAATGCAATATTCATATTTCATTTCAAAATCTCTATGCTAGTTTGATATTTATGATAGTTAGTATAATGTGTTTGATTCAATGAAATTAGTTGCATGCAAATTATTATAAGAAAATTATGTGGATCAAGTAGTTGAAAAAAATGGACACAATATCTTAGAGGAATATTAAACCTTGACTTTGTTTAAGTTTCAACATCAAAGTTTTCTTAATAAAATTTCCCAACAAAAAACCTATAAATCTTCTCCTATTTACAACTAAACAAAATATACTTACAAAATCTTGAAAGCATTTGAGAAAGTATTTCTCAAAGCACTAAAATTAGAGTTCCAACTTTTCTTTATGCTTTCTTCTACCTCTATATGACCAAAAATGGTGAAGGTTGACTTTTCTACAACTACAAAATTAGGTGTACGTAGATAAGTATAGGATACCTCTACCTCTTTCAAGCCATTGATAAGATATCAAGTTTAGGTGTAATATGATTTATTAGCTCACCAATCCTATTGTATCATCTTAAAAGGAAAGGACCCTTTAGGTGCTCATGCTTAGCCCCATTTTAGCATTTACAGGTTTCTAAATTGATTTCATGTTCTATCCCTTTTCCATCCTCCAAATCAACATCGTATGTTCAAAACTCAAGAATAGCTCCAATTTCTATACAAAATTTCTCATTTATATATCCATTTACATAATTAATTTCCCTCTTGGCCCTATTTTAGCCTTTGTGCTAAATATCTTCATTTATCCTTTTATTTTTCCTATAAAATTTCATTTTTTTCTCAAACCCCAAACATTTTACCTCAAAATTAACCCTTCTTGATATAGCTCACACTTGGTGCAACCTATAATACCCCAAGAGTTTATTCTTTGTGAGTTTTACAACTTGATGTAAATTATTTTCTTTTTTTCTACCCCATGGAGTCATCCTTCATAGAAATTAACACCAAAATCATTATAAAATGAGGCTTCCTTCTCATTACTTTGACATCCATCAATTGCATGACATGCACTCTCAAGAAATATATTCAAAATTTACAAATAATTTATCTACAAGAAAAACATAGTGTGCATTCAAGCATCTCAAGCAAGTTTTCATTGAAGGTATTCATTCATCAAACATTCAAGTATTTCCTTCTATAGGTCTAATTTCTTTCTCCATAGGATGAAAAAGAGTTTTTATCAAGGAAGGGGATCTACATTCATTGATTAATTCTTCTTTCTTGCTTTCTTATTTAATATAGCATTGTGGAAAACTACAACATTTATCATTTTATGGATTCCTCTTAAGATTTTCTAGAGTACAAGTTATTGCATCAAGACTTGTGATAATCTCCGAAGTGACACTACATCATTGAGGTATAAGATAATTTATGTTTCAGATCTAGACTACAGTTCCTCAAGTACTTTTAATTACATTTCAAGGTTAATTCCTATATAGGGACTTGACCAAGGCAATCCCCTTGCCCCCACCCCCACCAACAATGTTCTCTTTTCTTTTGTGTGTAGATGAAGGTTCAAAATATAGATATACCTATAGATCTAAGGACCCATTTTTAGGAAATTATATCTACTTTTTGTTAAGTATTTTGATAGTTTAGGGTATATATTGCACATTTTACCTATACCAAGGTATTCAAATTGCAAATCCTATAGAAAATTAACAAGAACAATTAGAAGACTTACCAAGATCAATTTCCTATTTATTCTATGTCAATTTTAAGTATATGTTGGAATTTGACCTATACGTGGAGCATAATGGAGAGTTGCAGATCTCATGTTATTAGGTTGTAGATTGTTTAGTTTAAAACTACACTATTTTGGGGCTTCGTCTAGTAGAAAATCAGCCTTGAACTACATTCTTCCTCTTTCATTTTTAGGTGCACACATTTATACTCATATATCTTACATATATTAGATTAGATCTGCTATTGTTTCTTGTCAGTAATCATTTCCTCAATCATTAGCATATATCCCTTGTAATCTTCTTTTCCTACGCACATAAGAAATACCCTAAATTTCCTTTGGCTAGATCTTGAATTTGTATCTCTTCATCCTTTTGGGTAGTACAAATCATATTTGGACTAAGTACCCTATCTTAGTATTCAAATGTATGTACAAAGTGGTTTTCTTCCTTTGATAACCATTCTACACTATATAGCTACTTTTTATCCTTTATTTCTCAATCACCAAAGTTTTGATTTTGTTGTTCAATAATATAACCTAGATTGCATGACTTGAAGTTGAATTTTTCAAATCATCATATGATGTGGATATCTTAGATGACTTATCCTCACTATCCCTTATAGCATTTTCAATATTTGTAAAAAACTTAGGGTATACATTACTTTTTCAATAGATATTACCTCCTTCAATCAAATCATCATATAACCTCTGATTGACGACTCACAATGATGCATTGTCTTTTGCAGTATATCAATGAATTGTTCAAACCTTTTATCATAAAAATAAATCTACACCATTAATAACATCAAATTTTCAAATATCTCAAAATGTAAACTCCCAACATTCAATAAACCTTCAAGATGACATATTGGGGAATCATTTTATTTGCATAGGTTCACTTGATCTTTTCCAACACATCAAATATGTGCTCTAGGAACTTGTTTTCTTTCATATGTGTCTTCAATATTTCTTTCTTTCTTTATTCTAATCTATCTCAAAAATATTCATCATATACTCTAGACTAAAGGCATCTAACTGAATTGAACCTTGTGTTATCTCCATATCATCTAAATTTCTAGTGTCGTTGTCAATGAATTCCTTCACTACCTTTGCAAAGCCTCTTGCCTCTAATTTCTCAACCATTACATCAATAACCATTACTGTATCAATTTATTCTATATGTGTGCCTTCACTTCCTTCTCCCTTACCTTCTTCACCTTTGGTAGCATTAACATCTATATTTTTTCCTCGACATTTACATTCTCAATTTGATCATCAATATAAATATCATTTGTAGCACTTAGAGTATCTCTCTTTTCCTTGTCACTTATCACATAGTGATTAGTAGATTAAGTCATGATTATGTGAAGGAAATCATGTTCACTATTTTATCTTTAACCCCAATTGATAGCCTCAATGGTATGTTTGATTTGAATACAACTGTTGTATCATCAACATCCTCAAAATTATGTAAAGGTTCATTGTCATGGACATTGGTGTCATCATATGTCTCTTTATCAATGTTTTTTACATGTTCTAACTCTATTTTCCACCAAAATTATGATGAGCACATTTTCAATATGTTTCATTACTTCATCTTACCTATCATAAGTTTTTCTCAATCTAGTTTTTATTTTGAATTCGCTTATTGAATTTATTAATTTCCTCAATTTCAATAACTAGACATTTTTTTATTTTTAAAACTCTCTCCCTCATCCACTTATCTTCACCTTGTGTTGTCACTCTTCTAGCTTCTGAAATACCAAGCCATTCATTTGGTATCTCTCCCTTAACCTCAATCTTAGCTCCATTATATTTGTCCAAATATCTTGTAACTTCTTCCTCCATCATTCTTCTCTCTTTCTCATTATATCTATTGCAATATCTTTTTAGTTAAGCCAAGATACGAAATAAAGTCACTTTCTTAACACAATCGTTTGAAATATGGCTTATCAATATCAATCTTTGGCTTCTTACTTGAATGTTCACCACCTAATGATTGTTCTCTTATCACCTTAACTAATTTTTCTCCTTTAGTTCTCAACTACTTAATGGTATCATCATAATTCTTCCTCCATCACTCTTCTCTCTTTCTCATTATATCTATTGCAATATCTTTTTAGTTAAGCCAAGATACCAAATAAAGTCACTTTCTTAACACAATCATTTGAAATATGGCTTATCAATATTAATCTTTGGCTTCTTACTTGAATGTTCACCACCTAATGATTGTTCTCTTATCACCTTAACTACTTTTGCTCCTTTAGTTCTCAACTACTTAATGGTATCATCATAATTTATTTCCTTTCCCTTGTCATCTTTCTCTTCAGTAACATCTATGTATTTCCTTTTTCTCTTTCCCTTTACCCTTATGCCAATAAGTTCAAATTCTGATTTTCCCTTTTCTTTTACTATTCTAGATGGTGTAACCTTAGTGTACAAGTTCTTAGTCATATTTATTACCACATATTTCATTTCATATTTTAGGACCTCCTTTTACTACCACATATTCTATTTAATTCTTCTCTCTTTCTCATTATATCTATTGTAATATCTTTTTACTTGAACCAAAATACCAAATAAAGTCACTTTCTTAACAAAATCATTTGAAATGTGGCTTATTAGTATCAATCTTTGGCTTCTTACTTGCATGCTCACCTCCCAATGTTTTTTTCTCTTGTCACCTTAACTACTTTTTCTTCTTTAGTTCTCAACTATTTATTGGTGTCATCATAATTTATTTATTTTCCCTTGTCATATTTCTCTTCAATAACATCTATGTATTTCCTTGTGCTCTTTCCCTTTACCCTTATGTCGATAAGTTCAAGTTCTAATTTTCTTTTTTCTTTTACTATTCTAGATGGTGTAACCTTAGTGTAGAAGTTATTAGTCATCTTTATTACCACATATTCCATTTCATTCTTCTCTATTTCTCATTATATATAATGTAATATCTTTATACTTGAACTAAAATACCAAATAAAGTCACACTCTTAACAAAATCATTTGAAATGTGGCTTATCACTATCAATCTTTGGCTTATTACTTGCATGTTTACCTCCTAGTGATTGTTCTCTTATCACCTTAACTATTTTTTCTCCTTCAGTTCTCGACTACTTAATGGTATCATCATAATTTATTTCCTTTCCCTTGTCATCTTTCTCTTTAGTAACAACTATGTATATCCTTGTGCTCTTTCCCTTTATCCTTCTACCAGTAAGTTCAAGTTCTAATTTTCCCTTTTCTTTTACTATTCTAGATGATGTAACCTTAGTGTAGGATCACTTGATTATCTTTATTACCACATATTCTATTTCATGTTTTAGGACCTCCTTTTCTTATGAATTTTTTTTCACATTCTTCCTTCAAGTTTTATGAATAATTTTTGAACTACAATTGCTCAACAAGTTTCTTTCTTTCTTCCATGAATTTATTTAACTTGTATTTTAGTTTGTCAATGAATTTTTCAACATCTTCGAGTTTCTTCAAATCAAGGACTTCATCTTTTTCCATATCAATATCTTAAAGTGCAACCTCTAGTAACTTTATACCTATTCCATTGAATCATCCATCAAAATATTCTTCAGGATGTCTTAAGTTTCCTAAAAGGGACCATGCTCCAATATCAATTGTGGGGGAAGGGTGATGGAGAGAGAATTAGTGTTTTTACACTTTTTAACTATACTAGATTGATTCCTTAACTATAAACTAAGAGCAATGAAAAGTAAACAACTAAACATAAAGAAAACATCCACAACATCATGGCACCATAAATTTTATTAGGGAAACCTTTTTAGGAGAACAACCACAATGTGGATGGAACCCACAATAATTACTAAATTATAAGTAATACAATATTAAAGGACTTAGTACAAAAGGGAATGCATATCCATTAATGCCATAATGTATAGAGCTTATTGCTCACATTACACATAGGAAGATTCACTACCTTACAAAATAAGTATGGACTACAATCTAAAAGATGAACTGAATGACACCATCAACATATTCCAATATATTTCCATTTAGTTTTAAATCCCAAAGCTTTTCTTTATTATCCACCTAACCTCTACAATCAATTTTTTTACATATCCAACATGTATATCAATCATAACATTATCATAGTTTATCATCACTACTCTAAATCATCATACAATTTTAATCTTATATGTGCATTTACAAAAACAATATCTTTATTGGTTGGTCTTAAGAACAAAATGCATAACATGTAGAATGTTAGCCAAATATCCATCTTAACCTCAAACAATGGCATGGATTTTTTCTACTATGTTGGCTCTAAAATTAGAAACACCAATACAATTCTTTTCATCCAAGTTTTAGGGTTGTTGACTAATCTACTTGTTAACTAGCATTATTCATCTTTGTACACTACAAAACTAATACTCAAAATGTCATAAATTGATTATGCGATGACATAAACTCCAAAAAAGTTGGAATAAGGTAGACTATACCATATTGAAGCTCCTCTTAGGTTCATTGATCCAAACTCCATAGTATCTATGAGTCCTTAAGAATATATTGAACTCTATATCATATCCATGTTCTTTTATACTTGTCAAATTTACAAACTAACCTTTAATATCACCAAAACATGACATATGATCTTTAAGATCATGTATAGTTTCCATCAATGACAACATACAAGTCATTAAGAGTAGTGTGTCTTGCCAACATAATAAAAAAGTGTAGTTTGATTGCCTGGGAATTAGAGTATAAATTTGCAATATAATGGTATTTCTAGATGGGGAAAATATATTTTTCATGATCTTTAGCACCACAAGGGGAAAAAGTTAAAAATATTAAAATAAATAAAATCAAAGGCCTATGTGACAAGTTTCTATCAGAGGTATTTGGTAATATTTTAATAGGATTTATTTTTATTATTAGTTGTGGTTATTATTTAAAAGGCATACCTTAATCAAATGATTAATATAATTAGTATTAAGTAGGCAAAGTATATTAAAGTAAACATCACCTAATAAAAACATCATACTGTAGAAGGAATATAGTTCTAAGAAAAAAAATTGAATGACATTGATTTCATTGGTTCATTAGTCTTGTCTTATTCTAAAATTGGTTTTATATCTACTAGAAATAGGTGTATCATGGATTAACAATAGTGTCGCGAACAAATTTTACCAAAATAGTTTAAAGTATGGGATATAACCCAATGCCAACACCTCTATGGGTTTGAAAGGAATGTAAGATTGAGTTGCTAGAAATTTCATCTTCTTTGGAGCAAGTGGACAAGTATTACTTTGTTGTTATGAATCGGGGAAAAGACCCAATAGCTTTCTAGACTAACTTAGCAACCTAAAACTCTTAAACCATAAGTTGGATTTTGTCATTTTTTTGATGTACATCTATAGGTGAGTGAAGAGCTTAAAGCTTAGGTTTTGGCTATTGGATATTCATAAATCTCTCTATAGGGATCATAGAGTGTAAAGTGGTCAAGAAGTGTCATTTCAAAAGACTCGTCAAATACCCACTATTTTCATTAGACCCATGTCACTTATTGGGTCTCTTCCCATTGTTAGGATTAACCATGGACAGAAATAAAAATTGCATGCAAATTAAATAATATCATAAAAAAAAAATTGCACAGAAGAGAACACAAGATACCAAGATTTAACATGGTTCACCCAAACCTTGGGCTACATCCACCAAACAACAAGTCCAATATTATTACGATCTAGTGATTACAACATGATTACAATTTGTAATCCCTTACATCTAAATACCACCGCAAGAAGTAATTTTTGCCTCACATGTTATGGAAAAATACCTAACCCTAAGCCCTTTTATACAAGTATTTTTTCTACTTTAGGGTTATAGTTAATTATAATATGTCAACCCAAAATTACCAATAAAATAGGCCCTGAACCCCCAAGAATTATGAAGTATGTACAATACTTCCCTGATCAGTCACCACAAACTAGTAATCTCCCACTTGGGGATTGATTAGGCTCCACATTAAACAAAAGTATACTACTTGGAGACTAAACCTGTAGCAATACCACTACCACTAGATCAAACCACCCTAGACTCAGTTGTTCTTCTATTTTGTTCAGTCTAGAAGACCAACCAAAGCTAAAGAAGAGTTCAGCTACCTTGGTAAACATATCTACTTAGATATTGTCATCTATGTGTATCTTGTCTAGATTTAACTATCCATCATCCAAAATTGATCAAATGAAATGGTACCACGACTAAATGTGTTTTTTTTTTTAATGCAAAGAAGAATTCTTTGCAAGATGAATGACACTCTAGCTATCTATAAATAAATAATTATCCCTCTATGGGTATCCCAATTCTTCCAAGAAGAACTAAAGCCATATTATCTCCTTGGCTACCTTTGTAGCAACAACATACTCTACCTCTATAGTGGATAAGGTGTTCACCTTCTATAATCTAGAAACCCAGCTCATTGCTACCCTACCAATAGTAAATACATAACCTATAGTACTCCACCTAGTATCAATATCCCTTGCCAAATCTAAGTCACCATAGCCTAGTAAATCAGTAGTATATGCCCCAAAGTGTAAACACTTACTAGATTTTCCTCTCAAATATCTGAGAACCCATTTGACTTCATTCCAATGCTTAATTCCTAGATGACTCATATACTTGCTAACGAATCCCATTGCATGTGCAATATCTAGCCTTATACATACCATACCATACATCAAGATTCCTATAGATAAATAATAAGGTAGCTTGGACATGTTATCCTCCTCTTTGTGTTTCTTTGGACACATCTCCTTAGTCAACTTCAAATGACTAGGTAAAGGTGTGCTAATATCTTTAGCATTCTCCATAGAGAAATGTTGTGACACCATCACAATATAATCAACTGAGATAATGTCAATTTCATATTCTTCCTATTTTTACAAATCTTCATACCAAGGATTTTTTTTGTTACCCCCAAATCCTTCATAGAAAATGAATGTGCTAACTGCTCTTTTAACCCCTTAATGTGATCCATGTTAGACACATCTACAAGAATATCATCAACATATAAACATAAAATTATGTAGCTATCATCATCTAACCTCTTAAAGTAAACACAATGATCTATAAGACACTGACTATATCCATGCTCATGCATAAAACTATCAAATTTTAGATACCATTTCCAAGGTGCTTGCTTCAATCCATATAAACTTTTCTTCAATCTACACACTAATTTTTCTTTACCTATGACCTCAAATCCCTATGGTTGTGACATATATCTCTTCATTAAAATCACCATTAAAGAAGGTTGTTTTAACATCAAGCTACTCCAAATGTAAATATTTAGTTGCCACAATACTTAAATTAGTATGAATAGAAGTCATTTTAACAATAGGAGAGAATATCTCATCAAAATCAATGTCCAATTTTTATGCAAATCTTTTTACAACTAACATGGCTTTAAATCTTTTCTTACCTCCATCCTCTTCTTTCAACTTGTACACCCATTTATTCTATAAAGCTTATTTACCTACAAGCAACTTGCATAAATCCCAAGTCTTATTTTTTAGTAAGGAGTCTATTTCATCTTCCATAGAAAACTCCCACTAAATATTAGTATCCACCTGTATAGCTTCATCATAACATTTAGCTTCACCAACATCTATTAGTAAAATAGACTACAAAGAAGGATAAAATATTTTTGGAGGTCTACTTAGCCTTATTGACTACCTAACATTCACATGGGTGCATGGTATTTATTTTTGTGGTTTTTATAGTTCATGAAGAATTTATGGAATATCATCTTTTGGAGTATCACCCAACACTACATAATCATCTTCTTTCTTCTCATGTTGCTACAACAAATATTTGTACAACACTTTCTCATTGAATATGACATCCCTACTTCTTACAATTTTATGATTTTCAAAGTCCCAAAGCCTATAACCAAATTCATCAATTCCATATCCAACAAATACACATTTCTTTGACTTAGCTTCTAGCTTAGTTCTATTTTTAGAATCTATAAGAGTAAATACTTCAAAACCGAAGGTATTGAGGAAAGAATAACTCACTTTCTTACCAGTCCATGCTTCCTCTAGAATACCATAGCCCAAAGGAGTAGATGGACCTCTATTAATCAAATATACATCAGTATTGATAGCTTATATCCATGTGTTTAAGAGAAACCTAGCATGTAACCTCATGCTCCTTGTATGCTCCATTATAGTCCTGTTCATGCATTCAACCACTCTATTTTCCTATGGAGTCCTTGGAACAATTTTTTGTCTATGAATACCATTAGTGGAGAAACAATTATTAAATTCATGACTACAATTCTCACCACCATTATCAAATCTAAGACATTTCAATTTCTTATTAGTCTCATTTTCAACCAAGAATTTCCATTTCTTAAAAGTTTGAAATACATCAGATTTTTGTCTAAGGAAAAAATATCCAAATTTTATATAATTGCATCATTAATAAATGTAACATAATATTGAGAGCCACCAAGGGAAGATACTTGAGCTGGTCCCCATACATTTGTATGCACAAACTCTAATCTCTCACTTTTCCTTTCATTCCTGGTCTTCACAAAACTCACTCTCTTTTGTTTTCCATACACATAACTTTCACAAAAATCCATATTGAGACATTTCAAACCTAGTAAAAATTTATTTGAATGAACTAATTTCATACTTTTCTCACTCATGTTCCCAAGTCTATTGTGCCATAGTGTTGTATTAGAATCTACAACAACTATTTATTCTCCCTGTTAAACTACAACAACTATTCATGAATATTCATTTTCTCTGGAACAATCAAAGTTGAAGGAACAATATGACCTATACAAAGATATATGGAGTCTACTTTCACACCTTTTGCTACTACAAGGGAACCTTTTGAAACCTTCCAATTTTTATCATTAATTTTAACTACACAACCCTCATCACCGAGTTGCCCTATTGAAATTAAATTCCTACTCAACCTTGGAACATGTTTTACCTCATGTAGTAGCCAGTGATTCCCATTCTACAACATAATCTTAAATTTTTCCTTTCCAACAATTTGATAGGGTTCATTATCCCCCAAATAAAAAATCCAAAAATCCCCTTGGACATAATCAATGAAATAACCTCTATGAGGTATAGCTTAAAATGAAGCACTAAAATCTAAAACCCATGAATCATCAACACTTTCTAAAGATAAAAGCAAAACATCCTCTTCAAATTTGTTACTTACCATATCTAGTTTTTCTCCTTCATTGTTCTTTTGATTCTAGAAATCTTTCTTCTTATGCCTTGGTTTCCCATAGTACTAGAAATCTCTCAGTCCTTTGGATTGAGACCTCTTACCCTTTGACTTTCCTCTTGATTTCTCATGATTTTTGGAATTGTTTCCTATCTTAGTCATTCTGCCTCTTCTTTGTGTGTTCAAAGCACTTCCTAATGTAGATTAACCAGAGGTTTTCCTATGAGTTTCCTCACTCAAAATAGCACCAATCACATCATCATTTTTTAGGGTATTAGATCCAAAAATAGAATTACCAATAGCCATCACCAAACCATTCTAGCTTTTAGGCAAAGAACACAAAATCGAGAGAGCCCTAATTTATTCATCAAAATTTATACTCATAGAAGATAACTAACTAGTAAGAGTATTAAAATCATTTAAATGATCAGCAATAGATCCATCTTCTACCATCTTCATATGAAATAAATGCTTCATGGGAAATACCTTATTTGAAGTGGAGGGCTTTTCATACAATTTCGCTAGGGGTTTTCCATCAGCTCTACCATCATCTTCTCTTTTGTAATGTTAAATGTCACTGATGGTGTTAGACATAGTCGAATGCTTCCAAGTGTCTTTCTGTCTAGAATATCCTAGTCCTCATTTGTCATAGTTCCCTGGTTCTTAGTTTTTCCTTCCAATGGTTTCCATAAATCCTTCTGATAAAGATGGTCCTCCATTTTCATTTTCCATAATTAAAAGTTTTTCCCATTAAACTTGTCAAACCTTTAGCTTACCCTCATCTTCCATTGCTCCCACTCAACCATAATATTCCCACTCAACTGTGAGACTTTCCTATAGAGGATAACTTAAAAAATAACCTTGCTCTGATACCACTTGTTAGGATTAACCTTAGACAAAAATAACAATTACATGCAAATATAAACAATATCAAAAATAAATAAATTTCATAGAAGAGAACACAAGACACCAAGATTCAACATTGTCTACCCAAACCCTGGGCTACATCCACCAAATAGTAAGTCCAATATTATTATGATCCAATGATTACAACCTAATTACAATCTATAATCCCTTATAGCTCAATATTACCGCAAGAAGCAATTTTCATATCACAACTTATGGAAAAATCCCTAACCCTAAGCCCTTTTATACAAGTATTTTTGTCACTCTAGGGTTATAGTTAATTACAGTATATCAGCCCAAACTTATCAACAAAATAGGGCTTGTGGAGCATAAAGTGGTCAAGAAGTGTCATTTCAAAACACTTGTCAAATAAACACTATGTTTATTGGACCCATGTCAGTTACTGGGTCTCTTCCAATTGTTAGAGTTAACCACAAACAGAAATAAATATTACATGCAAATATAAACAATATTATAAACAAAAAAATCACATAGAAGAGAACACAAGACACCAAGATTTAACATAGTTCACCCAAACCCTAGGCTACATCCACCAAACAAAAAGTCTCATATTATTATGATCTAGTGATTACAACTTGATTATAATCCACAATCCCTCACATCTCAATACCGTCGCAAGAAGCAATTTTTGCATTTCACCTTATGGAAAAATTCCTAACCCTAAGCCCTTTTATACACTTATTTTTTCTTCTTTATGGTTATAGTTAATTACAATATGTCAGCCCAAAATTACCAATGTAATAGGCCCCGAACCCCAAATAACTATGAAGTATGTACAATACTTCCCTAATCAGTCACCACAAACTAACACACATGTTGGTTGTCGGGGTCTCTTCCCCTAATCTTGGGGGTTTGGGATATGTTCAAAACTCCATCTTCATTTTTTAGATAACAAGATTAATTATTGGGTAGTGAATGATTACACCATTTTCTATGGGTGTTCCATGTATCAACTTAAGGGTGAAATTCCTTGTGTTTTTACATGCTATTAGAGACCCAATATATTGGAGTAAAGGTGAAGCATTTGAAAATGGCATTGAGATGAGAGTTTAATATAGGTATTACTTTTTAAATTTTATCTTGTTGCTAACCATTTTAAGTTCAACATGATAGTCAATTAACTATTCCTCACAAGTAAATATTATAGTGATGAAAGGAATAAAAGATTGTAATGGATATTGAAATCAATGAAAGTGGGAAACTTTGATTATGCAAAACACATCTACATCAACCACATCACTCCTTATGTGTCATGAGTTTATTGTGATGCAAAAAAGATATTGTTTAGGTAGATATTGATACAATTCCCAACCTAATAGAGACTAATATCTCCCACTTTCTATAATAAGTTGCCTCTTTTTGAAATTATTTTTACTAAACAATATACCCTCTAAATTTATGGAAAAAAATAAGAATCATACAACACAAATATAATGAATGGGACTCTGATAGCAGATAGAGGAAACTATTATTTTGTATTCTATAATGTCATAAAAAAGAGCACATTCAACTTCCTTCAATCCAATTTCAGCACAATAAAAAGGTTTAATAGTCAACATAAATAATATAGGAAAAATTACTAAGTTTTAACATAATGAAACCAAACCATTTTTTACTACTTGCTCCCAAGCCTTTGTTGATTTTTCACGATTGGTATTTTTCTTGTCTACAATTCACATAGTCAAAATTGCCCCCTTTGGGTAAACTTCAAACACATTAAGCTTCCTCCCTATACTGTTTGGAAATGAGGAAGCATAGCTTTTAAATTTCTTTTCTCTAACTCCATGTAGTTGTTCCTCTTGAATACTAACTCATGTTGTTTATTTTCTTACCTTTTGGTGTCTTGTTGACCGCTACTTCTTTGGTTGTATGCTCTCATTCCCTTAGACCTTTTGTGGTCTTTTGTTGGACATTAATAGATTTATCTTTTCTTATATTATCTACCCACCACTATGGGTTCACCCAACATTTATATTGAACTCCTTAGTTAGAAGTAGTTGCATAAATTCATTTCATCTGTAGTGATTCTCTCATTGGTAATTCATGACAACCCCACCTACTTTTTCCCAACACTATGCCAAATTAATTTGTCCCTCTAACTCTGGGCATTATTCCCTTAGTTATGAAGGTAGTCATTTCTTCATTAGAAATGACCACAGTCATTGGTTTACATGCAGCTTCTGCACTACAATTGATGATTATCTCACCTATCAAGCACACTGTGTAAACCTAGAGTCATTGAAAGCTAATGTGAGAATCGGTGAACAATTGTAAAGTTTCCCCTCTTTATATGAAACACTTCTTTGAAACCTATAGATATTTTTTCCCCTGCAAACCTTTAGTTTTTGTGGACTCCCCCATGCTTGTTGATTATTCTCACTCTAACAAAAAATCCCTTTAGCACCTATTCCACATGTCCTAGGTATGCCTTCCGAAACTGAAGACTAGTTTTATTCCCCTGGCAAAATGTTGTCAAATGCAACAATCTAACCCAATAAGAACAAAAAATTGACTACAAATTATTTTATTTTTTCCTTCTACATAGGCATATTTTTACACATATTGTTTTGTAATTCACTATGTTCCTTCAAAAAATTCCTTGGGTACCAATATGTAATATCAAAGAAGGCATGAGATAGGTTGTATTTATGGAGAGATTGGGACCAATTTGTAGGCCTGCAAATGACTTCTTAGAATTACTCCTCCAATATCTATCTTCCTACTCAAGGTTGTAGATTCCAATTTCAAGACTAACAATTAAACAACTCTGTTACTGCCTGATAACAAATTGACAAAAAACACTACACATGTCACAACTTATTCCTAGCTATTCTAAGACATATCTCAACCTTAAAAATAGCATGTCTAAAGAATAACCAGTCAACATTCCCTACAACTCTGCATTCAATAACTCTAAATCTCATAATCCTCCCCCTGTAAGAGTTTCTTCCTAGCTTCTTTTAAAATCTAGAATGGTAACATAGGAGTCCCCTTGAATTCCAGGGATACGTAACTTTTGTTTGATATACCTCTCTTTTAAATTTCATATATGTGCTCATTTGTTTTAACATTAATTTTTTTAATATCCTACGCAATACATATATGTAAGAAGAGGGAAAAAATTAATAAATTTTCTTTTAGGGCTTTCAACTAGGGGGGGACATTACAATCCTCCCTCTTTGATAATTATTTGTCCTAAAGTAATTTCAAATTTGGATGTGACCAGATCTACTCATTCTCTCAAGTGGTATCTTTCATAGGCAAATCTTTCCATTTCATCTAGTATTCCTTGATCACCCATTTCCTAAGATTTATCTCCCTTGTCTCAATGGTTGAATCAAGAATTAAGATCAACTTCTCCTCCTCATCTAGTGGTGGTAGTGTTGTTGAAGGAATTGCATTGTATCCTAATTCTTTTTTTAGCCTAGTAGATACATGGAAAACATTGTGTACTCTATTACTCATAGGTAGTTCCAGCTCATAGGCAACTTCTCCAATCAGACCAGCCTATAAGGCTTGTAGAATCTTGGTTAAAATTTCTCAACTCCACTACTCTTAAGGAAATATTGTATATAATTGTAACCTTAAGTACACTAGATCATTAACTTTGAATTCCCTTTGCACACTATGGTGGTCTAAATATTGTTTTTGTTGATTTTAAGCTTGTTGGATATTTTTCTTAAATGATTTCACAATATCTAAGCTCTGTTGCAACAAATCTTCAAGTTTGGGTACCCTACTATCCATCAAAACCAAGTTAAAATACTTGGTGGTTCACAACCATAGAGAGCCATGTATGGTGACATCTTGATGGACATATGATAAGTATACTTATAGAAATCACTCATGTGAAACTACTTCATCCATGCTTTATGTTATCCCAAAAAAAAATTTATTAAGTCATCTTTCAGTCATTTGTTAACAAATTCAATTTAACCATCTATTTTTGGATGATAATTAGTGTTGGGAGTGAGCTAGGTTCCATGCAACCTAAACATTCTTGCCGAAAAATACTCATAAACTTCATATATTTGTCACTTATTATGTTCTAAGGTATCTTGTGAAGTCTGAAAAGTAATTTAAAGAATAAAAAATTTACTTGTAATGTTGTGTATGTAGCTGAAATGGCAAAAAAATGTGCAAATTTAGTTTATTCTATCAACCACAACATAGATGTAATTCCTTCCTTTTGACAACAAGTAGACCTATATTAAATCCATAGAGATACTCTCTATTTTTTTCATCGGTTTAGGCAAGGGTTGTAACAAACTAGCTGGGTATGTGTTTTGATGTTTTGTTTGTTGGAAAGTTGAACATTCTTGTACAAAATTTTGAACTTCAAGATTTAGCCCTTTCCAAAAGAATATTTCTCTAATTTTCTTGTATGTTTTAAAGAAACCAAGGTAACCAGCCATAGGAGCATTATGAAATGATTTCAAAATCTCTGATTTGAACATTGAATTAGGCACTAAGAAAATTCTAGAGTATAAACCATTTGCACCTTATACCTATCATCATGAGTTTTACCTTCAAGGAGGATTAAATCCCAAACATCCTTTGCATTTTCAATTGTAATTTCCTTCCAATCAACTATTATCTCCACAAAATAATATAAATGTGGTCTCCTTGAAAAGGCATCTTCCACAACATTTTCCCCCCTTCACATTAATAGTGTCAAAGTCATATTCTTGTAGTTTACTTGCCCAGTTTGTTGTCTCTCACTTAAAGCACATTGGTTTAAGTATTTGAGATATTGTGATCAGTTTTAATAATAAATTTACTCCTAAACAAAATATTGCCTAAACTTGGCAAAAACATGAGTTATCACTAGCATCTCTTTGTCATAAATTGAATAACTCTTTTCAACTCCTCTCAACTTTCTACTTTCAAAAGAAATAGGATTTTTGTTTTGTGTTTGGACATCACATATCCCTTCACCCGATGCATCACATTCTAGCTCAAATGGCTTAGCGAAATCATGCTATCATAAGGCATGGATTCACTAGATCTTTGAATTGATCAAAACATCTTGTTTCCTCATTGGACCATTCCAAAGCTCTATTTTTAGTCAAATCGATTAATGGATCATCCACCAATAAAAACCCTTTAACAAATCTTTTATAAAATCCACAATCCAAAGTAACCTTTCAACCATGATAATCTGGTAGGGGGAGGCACATTTTGGTTCCTCATTGGACCATGCCAAAGCTCCATTTTAGTCAAATCAATTAATGGAAATATTCACCTATAAAAATGCTTTAAAAAATCTTTTATAATATCCATAATCCAAAGGAACCTTTAAACTATGATAAATTGGTAGAGGGAAGCCAACCATGATTGCATTAATTTTTTCAAGCTCAACACTAACTCCCTTGGAACTAATTATGTGACCAAGGAATAGAAGTTTTGTTAAACCAAATTCACATTTAGACTCCTTATCAA
This sequence comes from Cupressus sempervirens, assembly GCA_028749045.1. Classification (NCBI taxonomy): domain Eukaryota; kingdom Viridiplantae; phylum Streptophyta; class Pinopsida; order Cupressales; family Cupressaceae; genus Cupressus; species Cupressus sempervirens. The sequence continues at coordinate 565,145,960 of CM053785.1, forward strand.
ATAGAGATTCATTTTCGAAAATTCTAAGAACTTTTAAATAATTCAAGTGATCTTCCCATATTTTACTATATATCAAAATGTCTTAAAAAAAATCAAAACACTTACGGATCTTCTTGACAAAAATCTTGTTCATGCAAGATTGAAAAGAGGTTAGTGCATTAGTTAGCCCAAAAGGCATGACTAGGAAATTGTAGTGCCTATAATGTCATCTAAGAGTTATTTTCTCCACATCCTTCTCTTGTACTCTAATTTTATGGTACACAAATCTCAAATCTATTTTTGAAAAGAGGCAAGTTTCATGCAACTCATCTATTAACTCATCAATGTGAGGTATGTTGTACCTATTTTTAATTTTCTTATTGGTAAAGGCTCTTAAATCAATGCACATTTGCATGGTTCCATATTTTTTCTTCACTAAAACCACAGAAGAAGAAAAGGGACTCTTGCTTGGCTTTGTGTGTCCCATTTCCAACAACTCTTTGATTGCCTTCTCTATTTAATCTTTATGCCTCTTTTATTTTCTATAGAGGGTGATTATGACTGATTTATCCCCTTCCTCTAATTATATTATGTTTTAAATTCCTCTAGCTAGTGGGATACCTTGTGGAATGTCATTAAAAACCTTGTACTTTTCCAACAATACTTTAATCTATGGTTGAAAACTCCTCTTTTGTTGTTCCAAATCAATTGGTTTGATGACACACTCTAGTGTCCATTCCACTTGATCATGCCTAATTATTCTTTCCATTGTTTTGTAGGACACTATTTTTGGACTACCACTTGTCTTTCCCTTAAAGAGAAGCTTCTTTCCTTCAACTTTGAATTTCATTTCCATTATTTGTATATTAATTCTACATTCACCAAGTGAACAAAGCCATTGGATGTCAAGCACTACATCTATATTCCCAATGTTGACCACATAGAAATCATTCTTCAATTCATATTCACCAAGTTGTATGCATAAATTTGGTATCTTACATGTGCATGTGATTGTGAACCCATTAACAACCATTACTCTAAATCCTTCACATTCTTTAGTCCTTCAACCCCTACATGCTATGGTTCATTCATCTATAAAATTGTGTGTTGCACCAATATCTATAAATATGATTATTCATTGCCCATAATACACACCTCTAATTCTAAATGACCCCTTTTTTTGTAAACTAGTTATATGTGCCATGTAACTCTTCCTTCCATGTCCTCCTTCCTACTCATCTAATGTAGTATCTTCTTCACTAAAGCATGATTCAATTTGCTAACTTAAATTTTCAAACTTGATTCAAGGGTTGTAAAATACTCTAGTTACTTGGATTTTTCCTTCAATATACAATTATTTTGGGTCCCAAGGTTCCCTACATTGGAAACATATTTTATTTTTTTTAAGGTCATTTAGTTTTTCATTGTCCAATATGGTCTACAACTTCTTCAACTTATCAGAATCCTTGTGTGTGTTTTTTTTCCTTCTCTCTTTTGTGATAGAGATTCCTTCGAAATACTTACTCCTTGAATTTGCTGCTTCCATCTCCCTTTCTCTTTTAATGGAATTATATAAGCTAGTTGGGTTCAAATCCTTGACCCAACCCCTCAAGGGCTCCATTAATCCATCTATACAAAGCACCACTCTCCTCTCTAAAAAATCAATCACTAAAACTAAGATTTTTTGGAACTCTGAGATGAAATTTTCTACATCTCCCCATTTCCTTAATTGTGCTAACTCTTTGAACTCAAGTTCACAATCTTTTTTGTCAAAAGGATTTATAAGTTTCTCACTAAATTCAAAAAAAGATACAATTTGTTCATGGCCCAAGTTAATTAATCCATGATGCCACCATTCATGAGCACTCTATTCCAAATGGAAAGTTGTATACTTTATGGCTTCATAATTAGCCATTGGCTAGAGATGAAAAAAAGCATGTAATTTTTTCACCCACAATCTTGTTGTGTTTTTTTCTGAACCATCAAAGAAGTGTATGGTCACCTTGCCCACTATTCATTACAATTATAAGTTTTGAAATCTTTAACCATTTCCCCTTCTTGATCTTATTCCTTTCCCTGAAAATAATGTAATATGGAAAGAGCATTTCATTTTGGAAATTTACTCCAAATGCTTTCCAATCAGCTCAAACTTGTTTATAAAACTATAGTTGGTATAGCTAAAAATAGGAATTAATGACCTAGAATGAACTATGGTGCCAAAATTCACTTATTGTCCCTATACATTTGAGGTTGAATTTTGTTCCCTATTTCCAATGTTTCCTTGGTTCATAGTGTTTTCATGGTTTCCATTATTTCTTGGACCTTGATCCCCATTTTTTTTGTTATGTTGTATAGTCAAAACTAACCCCTTTGGGAAAACTTTGAATAAAATAAGCTTAATCTATATACTATCTGAAAATAACAAAGTATGGATTTTAAATTTCTTTTCTCTAACTTCATGTAGTTATCTCTCCTAAACACTAACTCCTATCATTTATTTTCTCCACCCAACATCATGGGCTCACTTGAAATTCATTTTAAACTCTATAGTTGGAAGCAGTTGTATAATTTCATTTCATCAATAGTGATTCTCATATTGGTAATTTATCACTACCCTGCCTACTTTTTCCCAATATTATACCAAATTAATTTGTCCCTCTAACTCTGGGTGTCATTCCCTTAGTGATTAAGGTAGTTGTTTCCTCATTTTTATTTTTGGAAATGACCAGAGTCATTTGTGTACATGCGATTTCCACACTCCAATCGAAGATTGTCTCACCTATTGACAAATTTTCCCCTACATGTCCTTACTTGTTGTAGACTCCCCTATACTTGGTGAATGTTCTCAATTTGATGAAAAAATCCCTTGAGTTCATACTCCACCTATCCTAGACTCCTAAGCAAGTCTTTCAATACTTAAGACTAGTTTTATTCATCTAGCAAGATGTTTTTGAATGCAATAGTCCATCCCAATAAGAAATATTTTTTTACTACTAATCCACAAGCATGCAAATGACTACTTGACTTACTCCTCCAATATTTGTCTTCCTATTTGACCCTATAGATTCCAATTTCAAGATTAGAGATTAAACTAATTTACTACTGCCCTATAACAAGTTCAAGAAAAACACTTCACATGTCACAACTAATGCCAGGTTGTTATGAGAGAATCTCTCAAACCTCAAAATAACACATTTGAAGAATACTTAGTCCCTATAAGTGTGTATTCCATAACTCCAAATCTCTAAATCCTTCTTTGCTCCCCCAATATGAGATTCTTCCAACTTATTTTAAACTCTACCATGGTAACACTTGAGTCCCTTTGAATTCCAAGGGCATGTAACTTTTGTATGATATTCCTCTATTTTAAATTTAATATATGTGCTCATTAGTTTTAACATTAATTTTCAAGGTATCCTACACAACACAAATATGTAAGTATATATTTTTTAGATGCAAAAGGAGGCAAAAAAAAAAACATTTAATAAGTTTTCTTTTAGGGTTTGCAACTAAGCGGGGGCATTATACTTTCTAGCCAAATCATACAATGGTTAACACGACATTGTGACTAAATATTAATGTTGATGGATGGAAAGATTTCCTCTTCTAAAATGTTCCCAAGGTCTTTGATTTGGTGTAGGAGGTTATGGTCAAATATTCTATAATCTAGAAGAAACTTGATTAGAGAGAAACCTTTGTTGTTACCTCTTTGTTGAAAGTGTGGAAAACACCTCTAGGAAATTTCATGTAGCTATCTAATATTCCACATTACAAGAAGACTTCACGAGAAAGGCCCCAAAGGGTTAGTTATTGTTCAATAAGGTTCAAAGGTGTACCAAAAAGTAAATTAGGAAACCTCTCATTTTTATAAGCATTGAAGAACATTAGATCCTATAACTTTGTGTGTTCTAAGAAGAGTCCCTAAGATTGTTCAAACAATTCTTCAAAACTGTAGAAAATGATATAGGTTTTTTGTGAAGTTTATATTGAACATACTATTCTGTGAAGAATTTAGAAGGGAAGTCTCCAAATCTTCAGGAATTGAAGTTAATAATTTTAATCTATTCCAACATCTCTAGGAGGTCAAAATTTATATTACTCTCCTTGTACTCAAACTTGTAAAAAGAAAGTAATATTAATTGCCTAGTTCTAATATGTCAATGAATGAGAACATTTAATTTTAGTTAGGTTATCTACATGTTTCTTCTTGTCATGTATGGTTTTATAAATCTTGCATTGAACACACAAATTAGTAGTATATTCTATCACTTTGTCAAACTATAACTCAGAACCAACTTTCATGCAAACTCTTTGATGGAATTACAAAGAGAGGAGAGGTGAAAGTTGTCTCAAATTAGTAAGGAATAATTGATGAATCAAAGGGGAAATTTTGTGAAATTTTGTCTACATTGTACCTATTGGCTCTTGATTTAACAGTGATTATTATTACTAGTAGACAACAAAATTTATTATACTTAGAGGTAGCCAATGCTCATGATTACCATAATAAACTATGTCTTTGGGCCAACTACACAAAGCATAATACTTCCTACACATTTGGCTCTATAAAACCAAGGTGGGAGTACCTTAGGGATTTAATTAACTTCTTGACTCTTACCCTTAATCCCTAGAAATAGTAGATATGGTCTGATTTCTCTAATATATGTGAAACAAAGATGGGCTATAGTAGCAAACAATAACCCATAAATTCCCACAGATAGATGATGACCACCATTATACACTTGATACAATATTTAACTAATTTAGATTTGAATATGAATTTGATACATGTAGCAGAATTCACTTCAGTTTGTCTCTGATTTATATGACTAGTACCATATCCATTGCTACACAGAATCAACTATTAGCAAGGGATCTAATTTAAATAACTTGTAAATGAAGTTTATCAACTGTAATCATGTCACCAATTCCCATTCTTATGAAATATCCCTTTTATAAACTCACAAATCCTACCCATTCATTGAAGCATTTCTTTAACTCCTTGAATGAAAAGAAATAATATAATCAATATACAACCTATCTAGATTACATTCAATCAATTAAACATTATTTAACTGATCTCAATGTAAACAAACTCATAAAATGGAGATAAAGATTGATAAAATAGATGTAGTGTAAGTGCCCTTTTGTATTATCTTTTGAAAAGATTGATACAATAACTAATAGAAACTCAATGAAACTCAAAATATCTTGTTGATTTTTTCATTGATATGAAAACATCAAAAAATTATAAAGCTTGAAAGTAAACTCAAAAAACTACACATAAAAAAGGACTAACTGCACTTTTGAACAAAGCACAATTACAAAATTCTTAGACCTCTACAATGGATGAGAAAGAGAAAGATATAGAAGAGGAATGGAATCCCAGATCTGATCTAGAGGTGACATGTGTCCACTTAGATCTCCATTTTTTGTTGCTATAAAACCTATCTTATCTTTCTAATTTGATTTTCATTATTATTTTGTAACAAACTTGAAATATCTCTTCCTTAATGATGAAAGCCCTTCTATTACTAAAATATCTGAAATGGATCATGAAATGTTGATAATGCTTTGATTCAACTGACTAGGAGGTGAAAAAACTTGCCCATAACTGCACTTTTATTACCTTTTACATTTACTTAGCTCACCATGTCACTGGAAATCATATCTGAATTGCCTCAACTGAATTAAACTAAAAACTGGGGACCTGAGAAAAATCCTTGTATAATTATAACTAGTAACCTCTTGTGCAAAAAATGATTGTAGAAATGGATAGTTCATCTTCCCCTGATTTTCGTAGTATATCATACTGAATATTTTGGATGAAAATGGTGCCTCTACTATTGATTTCAATTTCCAAGCCCCAAGTCATGAACAAAGTTCAAAATGAAAAATTTTAATGTCCATATAGTATAAACTATATAAAACATTAAATTTATTTAAATCTCTTCAACTTTTGAATTTTGAGTGTTGAATATCTCTAAACCTTTAATTTTTATTCATTTTTCCTTTCCCTCCAATCCACATGTGCCAAGTGTTGAGTTCTGATTTGACCATCACCATTTGGATGGGCCCTACATCTTCCTCTCAACATTTAAAATTTTATCACCCAACGCTATGAGCTTATGATTATATGACAATATGTATCATCTTACCTTTAAATTTTAACATTCCCAATCTTATGGAAATCTCCTCATTTCATAGCATTACAATACCTTGCATTTAACTCTACGATCTTATGAAATTTTGTAATATCACAAAACTTTGACCTCAAGCTCCCAACCTCATGATATGATCATAATATTACACACCTTCACATTTTCCCTTTCGAACATGTGATGAACTCCAAGCTAATGCCACATCACCATTCATTGAACTACTTCTTGGGTAGGCCCCACATCCTCATCAACATTTGAAATACTTATATTTATGATCATATAATGGGCACCTAGTCATAACATCATATCTCCTCTTGTTGCATCTCCCAGCCAAATGATTGTTACAATCCTATGACTGAGTATGAATCTCAAGGTATGTTATTTTCCTTTGGTCACCATGTCACATGCACTAAAGGATAAAGCAAGTCCCTATAGCAACATGGCACCCACCATTGATCCAAGAAGATCTAACGATGTCAACCAACATGAATCATCTTCTAAGTGTGAATCCATGTAGCATGTGACATCAGACCACCTTGACACACTGGTGTAGTCAGTTATTATAGTTAACCCTTTTAGAATTTCTTTTTGAAAGCATGTCCCACTATATTTTTCTTTCACAGGAGGTCAGCATGTCACTACCGGTGATGGTCAAATCAGAACTCAACACTTGGCACATGTGGATTGGAGGGAAAGGAAAAATGAATAAAATTAGGCATCATGACATAAGCACATTCTCATTATGATACTTTATTTACTATACCTTTGACATTCCATAGTGATGACATAGCTTATTTATGACAAATAAAATTTACAACACCAATCTTCAGTATTGGCCCTGTCATTTTTCACTTTTGTGGGAGATTTCCATGTTACTATCAGCAAAATTCTCACAAGTTCTAGTAGTGACATAGTGACCACCATGACTCTACAGAGATCTGACATCATGAAAAGAAAAAATAGTACGTTCTTTCCCTGGTATCTCCTTTACTACACCTAACACATCTGACAATCTATCATGCTAGCAAAGCTCATTTATGACTGACCAAAATCCTAGTGCCCATCTATAGGTTTGCTCCCACCATTTTTCACTTTTACGGGAGGTTGCTATGTTGTGACCTAAAAACCTTGCAATTCTTGCATGTGACATAGCAACCACCATGGATCTTAAAAAGATTTGATGGTGAGGAACCTTTCAGGGAATAATGAAGCAAAAATGAAAATTCTCTAAAAGGTTCCCAAAAATACTTTTGTCAAAAACAATTTTTCCTGCTCAATTTAAAAGGTGAAACATATGACCTAAAGGGCTCACTTAGGGCATGAATTTGTTTTAATTAGAGTTTTTGTTAGGGATAATCATTTGAAAAGAACCCAAACCTTAATTTTCTCATAAAAACTAGGAAAATTCATAGAATGACACAATCATAAAACATGAGGTAAAAACATGACCATAAGTGGCTCTACCTCGGGATGATGAATATGTAAGATTCATATGAGGGCTTAAAATCCCTAGGAGAAGCAGACCACAACCTTGACCCAAAATATTTTTTGACAACTCTAAGAGAGCAACTACACAAGAAAAGCAATATATAAGAGCTATACAAAAAGATGCAAAGGATTTATATAATGTACAAGAAAAACCCTAGACTATACTCTTCATGGAAACAAAGATATCTTAAGAAAAATACCTCTTGAAGAATTGTCCATGAAATGGAAATTCAAGAATACCTCCAATTAAATCCGTTAGAAAATATGAATCTTCACCATTTTTATCATGAATATTATATGGGCCAAGCCAAATGGGGTCAAACAGACCATGCTTTCCTTTATCTTTCATTCTAGCATTCTACATCAACACCATATCATCTATTTAAAATTTCCTCATAGTAGCACTATTGGCATATAGATTTTTCATTTATGACAGTAACTTTGCATTCTGAATAGAGGAATCTCTTCTTATTTCTTCCAGTTGTAGGATATCATCCATCCTAAGTTGCATTTCATCAATAATATCATCTTCATAAATTTGAAAAAATTTATACATCTCCTTTAAATTGTTTTGTGGAAGTCTATCCCATATGCCATAAACTAAATCAAAAGGAGCATATCCAATGGCCTTTTTCATAGTAACCCTAGCAGCCCATAGAGCTAATGGAAATTTTGAATCCCAAGCCTTCTTGTTCTCTCCTAGAATCCTTTTGATAATTTTTAATATGCTTTTATTGCTTGATTTTGCTTGACCATTCCCTTGGGGATGGTAAGGTGAGGATGTGTACTCTATAATGCCATATTTCCTACAAAATTCTTTATATTCTTCATATCTAAAACACATAGCATTATGAGTTACAATCTTCTGTGGACATCCAAACCTGGTTATAATGTTATTCAAAATGAAATTAGTCACTTCTTTAGTTTTTGCATTCTTAGTAGGATTTTGCTTCAACCCATTTAGTAAAATAATCAGTAGCTACCAGAATCCAGGAATGCCCACCACTGGACTTGTTTGAAATCTCACCAATAAAATAAATTCCCCACTATCAAAATGTTTCCTATACTTTAACTCATTTTAATGGTAAATTGCCAAAGAATTTTATCTTTCCACCAAATATTTGACAAGCATCACATGTTTTAACAAACTCATGGGCATCTTTGAAGAGTGTTGGCCACCAAAAGCTAGAGCTAAGAACTTTGTGAATTGTGGTCTTAGCCATGTAATGACCTCCACACACACCCTCATGCATATTTTTTAAAATTTTCTCAAACTCAATTTCATTTACACAATTCAAAAGTACCCCCTCCATATCTCTCCAACACAACAACCCCTAGACCATAATATACCTTATAGCCTACAATTTCAAGGTTCTTTTCTGGTTATCTGTTAATCCTGGTGGGGACTTCATATTTTATAAATTATAAATTACACCTCTATACCAATTGGAAGTGTCCATGTCACAAAGATTATCCCTACAATTATCATCAAACTGGTTGATTTGATTTGCTTCTAAATTGGCTTCTATCATCAATTTGGCCAAGCCTTGACCTCTAAACTACTTTGTTGATCTGAATATCAATATTAAATTCTCTTATTCTATTAATACACCTACACCTTCTACCAGATACCTCTTGTTGTGAGAAGATGTCCTTAATAGTAGTAGTAAGGACAAATGTAATAATAATTGCTCCCATTAGGTAACACCTGAAAGCCTTCACTCCTTTCACCAGTGCATATGCTTGTTTCTCATTAATATCATGCTTTAGTTCTATTGCTTGTAATGATTTGCTAAAAAATGCAATGGGTTGTTCATAACCTTCTTCATTTTTCTATAACATCATTACAACAATTGTGTGAAATGAAGCAAAAGAAAATATATGCATTGGTTTATCATAATTAGGTTCCCTAAGAATAGGTGCATCCTTAATAGCTTGCTTAAGCTTCTAAAATGCAAAGCTAGGCTCTCCATCCCACTTTATCTTAGATCCCTTCTTTAACATCTTTGATATTGGTCTACTAATTTCTGTAAAATTAGTCACAAACCTTCTAAGAAAGTTGATTTGTCCAAAAAATGACTGAATTCCTTTGACACTTTTAGGCTTCTGAATTTTATCTATTGCTTCTACCCTTTCAGGGTCAATCCTCACTCCATGTTTACCAATTAGATGCCCTAGCAACTTACCTTCAATAACACCAAAGTTACACTTTCTAGGATTCAAAGAAATGCCATATTTAAGGGCTTTAATAAATACCTTTTTCCAAATGCATGCAGTGGTGATTCTCATCTTTGGAATAGGCAATTAAATCATCCTGATACATAGCCAAGAATTCATCAATAATATCAACAAAAGACACATCCATTGCACATTGAAAAGTAGCCCCAACATTAGTAATCCCAAAAGGCATCCTAACATACACATAAGTACCCCTTGGAGTAGTAAAAGCATTTTTAAATTGTTCAGATTCTTTAATAGCTACTTGACTATATCCTAAAAATCCATCCATCATGGACATAAGTTCAGAACCAATGACCTTTCGCAGCATAGCCTCCATATTTGGCAAACCATAATTATCCTTTAATGAAGATATGTTGAGATTCCGAAAGTCAACACACAACCTTATATCTCTATTCTTCTTCCTAATAGGGACTAAATTAGACACCCAAGATGAATGTCTTATAGGTTTTATGATCCCTACATCTATTAACTTCATTAGTTCCTCTTGCATTTTGGGGGCAAGAGTTGGATTAATTCACCTTTGTTTCTATCTAAAAGACTTAGCATCTAGTTTCAATGGGATTTCATGCTGAAATAAGTCTTCTCTATAAGCCTTAAGGTCATCATATGACCATGCAAACACATGTCTATATTTTTGTAACAAACCAATCAAACCATTATTATTTTAGGAGATAATTTCTTACCAAAATACACCTTCTTAGGTGTCACTTCAGTTCCTAAATTTATCTCCTCCAGATACTTAGCATTATATTCCTTAGTAACGATTTTGGATCTATCTTGATTATCAAAAATAGTTTCTAAGACAAATAATCCCCTTGGGATTTTGTTTGTTTTCAATTGTACAATCTCCTATCCAAAAATAGTATCTCTTCCATCTATTTTTTCTACATAGGCTGTACAATCAACTTCCTAACCTAACAACATATTCTCATAATTTAGAAATCTCAAAATGTCTCTATCATCTTCAAAGACTTGCCAATTCTGGACGTTATCAAGAATAAAGGCCTAGTCTAGAGTTCAACTTTGGATATGCCAGTAAATATAATGTCATTAGGCTTTATTTCTATATTTTCCAGAAAGTCTATCATCTTATTGTTATTCCTATCTTTCCAAACTATCCCAAATGCATCAAAATATTCAATCATATCCCACACAAAATTTTTATATTGTTTAAATCTTTTAATTTTTTACACATAAACATTTCTTACCTAGTACACAACCAACTTAGAATCCCCTATGACATGTAATCATTTTAACCCATGCTTGTGGGCTAATCTGAGTCCTAATAGCAAGGTCTCATGCTCCGCTATATTATTAGTACAAGGGAAACTCAATATAAAAGAGAATTTGTATGTTAACCCTATAGGAGAAATCAATAAAATACCTATGTTAGATCCATCTTTGCAGTAAGCACAATCAAAAAATAGAGTTCATAAATCACCTTTTTCTGTCTTTGTATCAACTTCTACTTCTATCTGTGATTTATGCTTATCTTTCTTCAAAATCAAAACCTCATCCCAGAATGCATTAACATCTATATCAACAAAGTTTGTCATGTCATCCTCTATCTCTTCTTCAATCATGTATACATTCTTAGGTTCACTATCTACCTTCACCAAATTCCCATCAATTTGGAAAGTGGAAAATGACAAGTCACATTGCAAACTCCCACCCATGGTAGCACTCCATTTTCTATATAACAACATGCCATATTAAGGTGGAATATTAACAACTAGCATACTCATAGTGAGTTCTTTGTTAGGATAAGATATCAAGTTATATGGCAAAGCATTAATAGTACCTATGATAGTCACTTCTCTTCTATCCATAGTACAACACCTTCCCTAAGTATTATCAACCTCTAGGTCCAATCCCTTCATTATTTTAGGCATAACAATATTGGAAGCACTAGAAATAATCATGCAGTTTTCTATTGTTTTACCATTCATAAGGATACTCAAGAAAAATGGTTCAACATTTCCTAAACACTAATTCATAGAACTATCCAAAAACATTTGGGGAATTTGAGACACAACTACTTCAATTTCTTTTTCTTTTACCTTTTCTTTGCTACTATCCTCAGGAGTATGACTCTTATTACAATCATATTTTACTTTCTCATCAACACCTCCTACCCATACTATGGCTTTATTTTAGTGTTTGGGTATTCTTAATAATTCAGAAAAAGGGACCTTGATAGTGATCTATGATAAAACAACAAGCATATCTATAGAAGAATCAGAGTCAACATCAATAATCATACCATTATTTTTCTTTATGTTTATCACAAATACTTATAGCACCTTGATGATTCTTGTCATTTTTAGTGAACACCTTTGATGCCTTCTCCTCTAACTTCTTAGGAACATTATTTTGAAGCTCAGGAACCTTGGCACTGTCCATCTTCTTAGGTTCCCATTTCTTGCTAGTAACTTTGACCTATCAAGAAGGAATCACTTAAGGCTTCACAACTTCTATTTTCTTAGGATCGACCCTTTTAATAAACATACTAGCCACCTTGCCACTATCAGCTTTCTGAGCCATATTTCTAGTTTGTACCTGAGCTACCATGCTGGCAGTAATCTGATCAACCTCTTCTCTAGAATGCTTCCTTAATATCACTTCTTCTCTGGTATTTTTCATGATACTTACTTTATTCTCAACATCACTTTCATCAAAAAATACCTACTATTGCATATCATTCTAAAACTACCTTTTCTCATTAACATATCTGTCATAATCCTCACAGTTAGAATAATCATAATGTGACTCAAACATATTTCATCCTAGATCATCACTATTTTCTTCATGCTCCTACTACTCTTCTACCTTAGTATGATTTATAGAAAATGACAAGGCTACTGCACAATATTCAAGAGCATGGGACAATTGACAAGCAACACACCATGTGGGTTTAGCAGTGAACTCAGGATCATCTACAACATTTATAGAATTTCTAGATAAGTGATCAAGGGTGACCTTATTATTGATATTTTTTTGTAGGGAGAACATGAGGTTGACCATCTTTCCAAGTAGTATTATAAGGGAAATTCTGCAACCTATTCTGCCTATTAAAATTGGATTGATAAGGGGCTTTATTTTTAGTGGGATTTCTATTAGTCCTAGATTGAGGGGAATTTAAACCTTTTATGGCATTTAAAATTTGACTCATCTCACTAGGCTCTTGTTTTCTACCACCTACAAGCTTGTATTCTTTCTTTCTACTTCCCTTGTTCCCAAACAATCTAGGATCATCTCTTTTTCTTTCTAGCTTTCTTAAAATTCTCAAATTATTTTTTATATTTACAACAATTCTAAAAGCATCTCTTAAGGTCCTAGGTTCCTTATCCCTAAGTTGATATGCCATTTTACCATCAAAATCATTTAAGTATGTAATCATTCATATCTTTTCATCAACTCACATGGCCTACATCAGCTTGTACATCCTTCTCTAAAATCTAGTATCAAAATCAGTAGTAGACTCATTAGATAACCTCTTAATGTTATTGAACTCACTTAGGATATAGCTTAGGTTTTGTTTGTCACCATATTGCTCCTTGAAACAATACTCAATAGCTTTCTAGTCTACAATGGATAATTCAAGAAGCCTCTTGAACCATTCTCTAGCATCCTTAGTTAATGACTGAACAAATAACTTCATGATAACATCTTTAGCCTTCACCTCATAGTCACTCATCATATCAAGAAAACTCCTTAAATGATCCTCACAAGTAATAACATTGTTCCTAGAAAACTTAGGCAACCTTTTCCCCATTTCTTGTGGAATGGGGTTAGGGAATCTAAGGATTCCATCAAAACATATCTGCCTATAACCAGCTAACTAAATAGGTTTCCTTTGCAGGTCAATATTAGGGTTATTGGCAACATTTCTTTCATTGTAATTGAAAGTATTACTAGTCCTAACATCAAAAAAAATTTATTAAGATCCATTTTCTATGAAGAAGAAGACAAGGAAGAAGCAAACAACTTAGTAGTATTCAAATTTTCATCATTTGATCTATTCTTGACATTATCTTTAAGCATAACTATAGATTGCTTTCTAGCATTTTCTAGGAATCTAATCTTATTATTCATCTTAGCTATGGCTACCTCATTCTCTGCAATTTCTAATCTCTTAGCTAAAGCATCCATCTCCTTCCTCTTCCTCTCCAACTCAATATCAGAAGGTGACATAAAATCATGGATTTGAATGATCTTTGTTCATTCCTTAATCTTAATACCAACTTCCTTTTGTTTTCCCTTATCCTTGGCATCAACAACATGCTCCACATCTCTTTCTTTATTTTTTTCAGCTTCCAAAGTCTTATAACTTTTAATCTATTGTGCTACAGGACCTTTTGAGTCTACAGCTTGACTTTCTAACAACCTTTGCTCATGTATCCTAAGCTATTCAAATTGACCTATAATTTCAAGTTGCCAAGAACTGGCTACTATTTCTTTTTTCTTTTTTAGGGTAGCAATTTGCATAAGTATTGTCTTATTTTCTTCAAATGCTTTCATAATCCTTTCTTCCCTTTCTTTTCAAATTTCCTATCTATGGCCTCTTGCTTAGCAAGTTGCATCCTCAAAATCTCATTCTCATCATGATCAAGAATAGTAAACTCAGAAGTAGAAGTTTTCTCATCATAAAAACTCTTAAGCTCTAATTAAGTGTCTTGGTCTTACTCTTTCAAGAGAATGGTCTAACATGAAAGGGTTCCTACTTTGCTGAAAAGGATCATTACTACTTCTATTATCCAAACTAGGAGCATGTGGCTGCACAACCTTCTCCTCATATACTACTTCAAGAGTGCTAAAGAAATCATCATCAAATATTCTTCGAAAGATCTAAAACCTTTGTAATAGGATTCCCTTTCATTAGCAAAAAGATGAACATTCTTTCCTCCTATTACTTGCTCTTTGGAATGGTTTCCTCTTTGCATCTGAGCTCTCTTCACAACCCAATTCTATCTTCCCTTAGGAGGAAGATCATTTTGTAATTTAATTCCTAGGTTTTCTTCACATTTTCCCAAGTGTTTTCACAGTTTCCATGATTTGAAAATTTTATTAAACTGCACATTGGTTAAAACCTTTTGAGTTGCCACCCACCTAGGGAAAATATATAATACAATAACTTGTTGACTTAAGGAAAATACCACGAAGCAATGTGAATAAATCCAACACACAAAGAGAAACCAATCACAATCATTTGAAAAATAAAAAAGTATGGATTTTGAATTTCTTTCCTCTAACTTCATGTAGTTATCTCTCTTGAATATTAACTCCTATCATTTATTTTCTCTGTCCAACATCATGGGCTCACTCAACATTCATATTAAACTCTATAGTTGGAAGCAATTGTATAATTTCATTTCATCAATAGTGGTTCTCATATTAGTAATTTATCACTACCTTGCCTACATTTTCCCAACATTGTACCAAACTAATTAGTCCCTCTAATTGTAGGTGTCATTCCCTTAGTGATTAAGTTAGTTGTCTCTTCATTTTTATTTTTGGAAATGACCAGAGTCATTTATGTACATGTATTTCAACACTCCAATCAATGATTGTCTCACCTATTGACAATGTTTCCCCTACATGTCCTTAGTTGTTGTAGACTCCCCTATACTTGGTGAATGTTCTCAATTTGATGAAAAATCCCTCAAGTTCGTACTCCACCTATTCTATACTCCTAAGTAAGTCTTTCAATATCTAAGACTAGTTTTATTCATCTGACAAGATGTTGTCAGATGTAATAGTCCATCCCAATAAGAAAAAAAAATTCACTACGAATCCACAAGCATGCAAATGATAGGTCAGACCTACTCCTCCAATATTTGTCTTCCTATTTGAGCCTATAGATTCCAATTTCAAGATTAGAGATTAAAATAATTTACTACTTCCCTATAACAAGTTCAGAAAAAAACTTCACATGTCACAACTAATGCCAAGCTATTATGAGAGAATCTCTCAACCCTCAAAATAACACATTTGAAGAATACTCAATCCCTATGACTGTGTATTCCATAACTCCAAATATTTGAATCCTTCTCCCCCCCCCATATGAGATTCTTCCAACTTCTTTTAAACTCTACCATGGTAACACTTGAGTCCCCTTGAATTCCAAGGACACATAACTTTTGTCTGATATTTCTCTCTTTTAAATTTCATATATGTGCTCATTAGTTTTAACATTAAATTTTGAGGTATCCCACACAACATATATATGTAAGTATATATCTCTTATATGCAAAAAGAGGCAAAAAAAAACATTTAATAAGTTATCTTTTAAGGTCTGCAATTAAATGGGAGCATTATATTTTCTAGCCAAATCATGCAATGGTTGACACGACATTGTGACTAAATATTCATGTTGATTGATGGATGGATTTCCTCTTTAAAATTTTTCCCAAGGTCTTCAATTTGGTGTAGGAGGTTATGGTCAAAGGTTCTATGGTCTAGAAGGAACTTGAATAGAGAGAAACCTTTTTTGTTAGTTCTTTGTTGAAAGTGTGACAAACACCTCTTGGACATTTCATGTAGTTTTCTTATATTCTATATTACAAGAAGACTTCATGAGAAAGGCCCCAAATGGTCAGTTCATTATGGTTCAGAGGTGTACCAAAAAGTAAATTAGGAAATCTCTCATTTTTATGAGCATTGAATAACAATAGATCCTACAACTTTGTGTGTTCAAAGAAGAGTTCCTGAGACTATTCAAACAATTCTTCAAAACTACAGAGAAGGATATAGGTTTGTTGTGAAATTTATATTGAACATACTATTCTATGAAGAATTTAGAAGGGAAGTATCCAAATCTTTAAGAATTAAAATTAATATTTTTAAATCTATTCTAACATCTTTAGGAGGTCCAAATTGTCATTACTCTCCTTGCACTCAGACTTCTAAAAAGAAAGTAATATTAATTGCCCAGTTCTAATATGTCAACAAATGAGAGCATTGAATTTTAGTTAGGCTATCTACATGTTTCTTCTTGTCATGGATGGTCTTATAAATCTTGCATTGAACACACAAATTAGTAGTATATTCTATCACTTCATTAAACTATAACTTAGAACCAACTTTCAGGCAAAATCTTTGATGAAACTACAACGAGAGGAGAGGTGAAAGTTGTCTCAGATCAGTAGGGCATCATTGATGAATCAAAGGAGAAAGTTTGTGAAAGTTAGTCTATGTTGTACCTATTGGCTCCTAATTTAATAGTGATTATTATTATCAATAGACAACAAAATTTATTATACCTAGAGGTAGCCAATGCTCATTATTAACATAATAAACTATGTCTCTGGGTGAACTACACAAAGCATAATGCTTCCTACACTTTTGGCTCTATAAAACCAAGGTGGGAGTACCTTAGGGATTCAATTAACTTCTTGAATCTTACCCTTAATCCATAGAAATAGTAGATATGGTCTAATTTCTCTCATATATGAAAAACAAAGATGGGCTATAGCAGCTAACAATAACCCATAAATTCCTATAGATAGATGATGACCACCATTATACACTTGATACAATATTTGACTGATTTAGATTTGAATATAAATTTGATACATGTAGCAGAATTCACTTCAGTTTATCTTTGATTTATATGATCAATGCCTTATCCATTGCTACATAGAGTTAATAATTAGCAGAGGATCTAATTCAAATAACTTGAAAATGAATTTTATCAACTAGAATCACCAATTCCCATTCTTATGAAATATCCCTTCTATAAACTCACAAACCCTACTAATTCATCAAAGGATTTTCTTGAATCCATAAATTAAAAGCAACGATAAAATCAATATGCAACCTATCTAGATTGCATTCAATCAATTAAACCTTAATTAACTAATCTCAAAGTAAAAAAATTAGAGATTGATAACACAGATGTAGTGTAAGTACCCTTTTGTATTATCCTTTGAAAATACCGATACAATAACTAATAGAAACTCAATGAAACTCATAATATCTTGTTGATTTTGTCTTTGATATGAAAACATCAAAAAATTACAAAGCTTGAAATTAAACTCAGAAAACTACACATAAAAATGGACCGACTGCACTTTTGAAAAAAGCACAATTACAAAATTCCCAGACCTCTACAATGGATGAGAAAGAGAAAGATATAGAAGAGGAATGGAATCCTACATCTAATATGGAGGTGACATGTGTCCACTTGAATCTCCATTTTTTTCTGTTGTAAAACCTATCTCATCTTTCTACCCATGAAATTTGATTTGATTTTCATCATTATTTTGTAACAAACTTGAAATATCTCTTCCTCAATGATAAAAACCCTTTAGTTACAAAGATATCTAAAATCCATCATCAAATGTTGATAATTCTTTGATTCAACTAACTAGGAGGTGACAAAACTCACCCTTAACTAAACTTTTATTACCTTTTACATTTACTCAACTCACCATGTCATTGGAAATCAGATCTGAACTGCATCAACTAAATTAAACTAAAAAATGGGCACTTGAGACAAATCCTTGCATAACTCTAACCAATGACCTCCTGTGCATAAAGTAATTGTAGAAATGGATATTTCATCTTCTCCTAATTTTGAAAATATATCATATTGCATATTTTGGATGAAAATGGTACCTCTGATGCTGATTTGAATTTCTAGGCCCCAGGTCATGAATAGAGTTCAAAATGAAAAATTTAAATGTCCATATAGTATAAAACTATATAAATTATTAAATTTATTTAAAGCTCTTCAAATTTTGAATTTTGAGAATTGAATATCTCTAAACCTTTATTTTGTATTCATTTTTCCTTTCCCTCCAATCCACATGTGCCAAGTGTTGAGTTCTAATTTGCCCATCACCATTTAGTCGAGCCCCACATCTTCCTCTCGACATTTAAAATTTCATCACCCAATGTTACAAGCTTATGATTATATGACAATGTGTATCATCTTACCTTTAAATTTTAAAATTCTTGATCTTATGGCAAGCTCCTCATTTCGTAGCATCACAATACCTTGCATTTAACTCTACAATCTTACAAAATTTCATAATATTGCAAACCCCTAACCTCAGGCTCCCAACCTCACGATATGATTGTAATATCACACACCTTCACATTTTCCCTTCTAAACATACAATGAACTCTAAGCTAATGCTACATCGCCATTCATTAAACTATTTTTGGGGTGAGCCCCACATCCTTATCAATATTTGAAATCCTTAGATTTATGATCATACGATGGGCACCTAGTCGTAACATCATATCTCCTCTTGCTACATCTCACAGCCACATGGTTGTTGTGATCCTATGACTGAGCATGATATCTAAAGGCATGGTATTTTCCTTTAGTTTCCATGTCACATGCACTAAAGATCGAACAAGTCCCTATAGTGACATGGTCCCACTATGTTTTCCTTTCACAGGAGGTCACCATGTCGCTACCAGTGAAGTTCTCACAATTTTGAGTGGTAACATAGCGACCACCATATACTTCAAAGAAATTTGATACCATGAAATAAGTATGTTCACATTATGATACTTTATTTACTACACCTCTAATGTTCCATAATGGTGATACAACTTATTTATGACAAAGAAAATTTACAAAACCTATCTTTAGTGTTGTCCCCTTCATGTTTCACTTTTGTGGGAGGTCACCATCTTGCTACTGGCAAAGTTCTCCCAAGTTCTAATGGTGACATAACAACCACTGTGACTTTGGAGAGATTCGGTGTTGTGAAAAGAAAAAAATAGTACATTCTTTCCCTGGTACCTCCTTTACTACACCTGACACATCTAACAATCTATCATGCTGGTGAAGGTCATTTATGATAGACCAAAATCCATATGCCTGTCTTTAGATTTGGTCCCACCATTTTTCACTTTTGCGGGAAGTTGCTATGTCATGACTGATAAAAACCTTACAATTCCCACATGCGACATAATGACCACCATACATCTTCAAAAGATCTAATGGTGAGGAACATTTTGGGGAACAATGAAGCAAAAAGGAAATTTCTTTAAAAGGTTCCCAAAAATACTTCTTTCAAAAATGATTTTTCCTACTTAATTTAAAAGGTGAAACATATGACCTAAAGGGCTCACTTAGGGCATGAATTTGGTTTAATTAGGTTTTTTGTTAGGGCAAATCATTTGAAAAGGAACCAAACCTTAATTTTCTCATTAAAACTAGGAAAATTCACAGAATGACATAATCATAAAACATGAGGTAAAAACATGACCAATAGTACCTATAGTTGGTAAAAATATGCTCTTTATATATCAGTTCTATCTTTGTTTTTGATAAGGTAAACAGGTTTTAAGGGGTCCTGAAACCCATAAGTTTAACAACAAGAAAGGCTGAAAATAAGCGAAAAAATGCCCAGCCAAAACATAAGCCTTACGGCTGAAAATAAGCCCAAAGGCCCAGCCCGAAACAACTGCCCACTAAAAAGGCCAGAGAAGCAACCAGAAAAATAGAGACCAGACAAAAAGCTAAAGCCAGGAGAAACAAAAACCAAAAGACAAAGACCCAACCTAGCAGACTACTTCTCCATCTCGAGCATGGTCTGGGCAATCTTTATTATCCATAATTGCATTGGATTTGAGCCGTCCTTCCCAAGATTTTATCTTGGTCGATAAGCAACTTTGCCTCCACCGAAAAATCTTTTCCGGCATACCAGGTCAGATTATTGGTGGCGTTAACCCCTTTATTAGCAAACCAATCAGCGATCAGCGACTGGGTTTGCCTCTTTGTAAACATGAGTGACGTGGACCTTATCGAACTTTGTGAGAGTGGCGCAAGTCTCAGCAATTATGTTCACAATCATCCACGAGGGAGGGGAAATACCATTAATGGTATTAATAATATTTTTGGAGATCAATTCTATCTTTGTTACTATACCCATGTATAGTAGAATTGACAAAATTAACACATCTCTATTTCATGGATGGATACCAAACATCATGAGTGTCATGAGAAAGCATTGCTATTGAATGTATATATAATTGTTACAATCTAAAAATAATAAATTTTCAATCAAACCTCTCATGTTCAAAAGTCATGAAATTTGTTTAACAAGTTGGAAGGTGCAAATGATTTTGGTAAGAGGGTGAAGAAGGTAAAACTTATTGGCAAATAGGAGTAGGGTCTTACAATGCTTCAAAAAAGAAGACAAAATAAAGACAATAGGATTAGATGATAGTTTGGTCAAAGTGAAACATAGTTTGGAGTCTGAAACTAAGAGAAGAAGCAATCATCACTCTCAGTCAATCAGAGGGATGTTGGACAATTGTAGAGAAAACACCTTCTATTTTGTTAAATATTCTAACACATCTGAATAGAAAGACAAGGTTGTTGTTACAACTTTTATAGAAATCATAAAAGTTTTAGTACCTCAAGAACCTTATGAATATAACATAATGAAGAAGGTAACACAACTAATCATTGAGAGCTTCCAATATCTTGGTGATATCATAGCTCATTATTTTCCTAGAAAAAATACCATACTAAAAGTATTTGCAAAAATCAAACTGAGAAATCTAATGCTCGACTTGGGATTGTATGTTTCAACTTCTTGGTCACAATAAAGGGAGAATACAATGAAGATGTTATTACAACCATAAAGGAATTTATGGTTATGTTAATTAATGAGAGTGATGGTCATTTCCAGCCACTACATATATTGTTAGTAATTTCAAGGCAAAAGAAAATTGTTTCTAAATTTTTTTATGAGTTAGTCAATAGGGTACTCATCCAATGTGAGCAAAAACATGAGTTTGGAAAGCAATCGTCTCATGAAGAATTGATCTCACTGGGATTATAGGTTGCAAGGTCTTCAAAACAAAGTAGTGACCAAATGAGAAGGAAACATATATGTTGTACATACCAAGAGACTTGGACACTTAATCATGTTTGTGGGGACAATAGTCAAGATAAGGTAGCCAAATAAGTTTCAAATATAAATGAAAATGATAGGAATTCCATGGCTTTGTTCCAATTAAATAACACAAATGTTGGTGATGAGAAGAACTTAGCTATTGTTAGGTAAGTGATACAAAATTCTCTATATTTGTGACTTGAGGTTGTGATTGACAAACATTTTGTTAAGGATATTCTTACTCAAGGTGAGAGCATATTGGGATCTCAAGATATTTCTAATGAAGTGTATGAATCTTCACATATTGAGAGTTATCCTGAAAGTGATGACATAGAAATGCCTTGACCTTGCACATAGATCATTCAAACAAGGAATCAAATGCATGTGATGACATTGACAACATGTGTTGGTTAGAACATGGTAATGGTTCCCACTTTTTGGCCAAGTTTGACACTAAAGTAGATATTTTTAACAAAAACTTGATTTTCAAATACATATTACAAAAAAACCATAAAGAATTTGATGATGATGTAAACTAGTGATTTTTAGCATTTTCTATCTAGTTTCTAACAACATTTTTAATTTTTTTTAATAATTTCAATTGAAGTCCTTTTTTATCTCCTCTGAGAAGTGCTTTATATGAAAATTGATATTTTCAAAAAGTGGTGGGCGTTTTGATCAACATAACTTTTTTTAAATAGGATAATTAAAAAGTTCTCTTTGGGCTAGAATAGTAACATCAATAACTAGCAAGTATTTTTGTTTTTGTTCAATTTCGTCAAAAATTATAGGTTTTATTTAGTGTCATAGTGACACTAATGATAATTTAGACATAAGTTTCTTTTGATCAATATAACTTGATTTGTATATATTGAAATGCAATTTTCCTTGACTTGTTAGAAAGCTAATACACATAGCTTTAATGATCATATTTTTTAAAAAAAAAATTCTTTACTTTTATATTTTTCCCAAGGCTTCAAATGGCAGAATCTAAATGATAAAAAAAAAAAAAAAATTAATAAAATTAAAAATAAAACATCACAAGAAACACAATATATGATAAAAATATATTCATTAGAAAGCTTATTAAAAGGAGAGCACATTTCTTAACTTAGTTTCAGAGTTTAAAATTATTTTTCCCTTGTTTGAGTCATCAAAAGAAGAAAATTTGTCAAAATTTGAGCATAATCTGATAAATTTCCATTTTTAGAGGCTTCACACAAAGGGGACTTTATTCGAAGACCATTTTTGGGTCTTTGAGTGAAGTGGCTTCACATGAAGCCACTCTAGGTAACCAAAATTGGTCACATGGGATGGCTAGGAGGCTTCGGTTGAAACCCCTTGGCCAACCTTTCCACAGAAGGGGGTTTCAAATGAATCCCTTTGGCCATGTTGGATGCCTAGGGGCTTCGTTCAAAAAAGCCCTTGAGACACATCTTTGGGTGCCAAGGGGCTTCGAGTAAAGCCCTTTGGAACTATTTTTTGGTGTTATGGGCTTCTTTTGAAGCCCCTAGTCAGCCCAAATTAGTGCTATAGGCTTCATTCAGAGCCCCTAGTCAACCCAAAATAAAATATTTGCAATTATTTTGTTTGATATAAATAAAAATTATAGGCACATATTTTAATTAATGCACAAAAATGGTAGAAGGAATTCATTGTTTTGAAGAAAAAGGAATAAGACTAAAGACAATTTGAAATATTTTGGGGCTTCTCTCAAAGCCCTTGAGGCACATGTTTGGGTGCCAAGGGGCTTCAAACAAAGCCCTTGGGAACTATTTTTGGGTAGACACAACATCAAAAAAGAGAAATTTTTCTAACATGCAAAGTGATATTGTTGAAAAAATTATGAAAGGTTTGAGCTCTATAGGGAAGAAAACTCAAAGTAGATAAGAGCACTACAAGAAGATTTATGTTGCAATCTATTCTTGGTATTAGTATACCGAAAAATAGACAAATATCTTCAATTTCATCACATACTAGTTTTAGTAGAAAAACCATATCAAAATATATTAAGAGAAGAATGATTTTGGATGATAGCACTTTGGAAGTAAATTGGGAAATTATGTGTAGAGCTCCTTCTTGTGATATAATTGATGATAAAATCAAAAATTTGGTAATATTATTTTGGAATGATAATACTCATCCTTCATCAAATACTAGAGATGTTCTCAGATGTAGGGTTAGACCGAACCTTTATGAACATCATACAAAACATTAGTTGGACATAACACAACATGAAATGTATGTCTCATTTTGTGGTTCAAATCCTAATATAAAGGTTGGACAAACATAATTTGAAAGATTGAAGCCATATTATGTTAGGAGAATAAAAGTGTTTGAAACTTGTTATTGTCGTTATCATATTGAATTTGATCTCCACTATAAAGTTTATTGGGAATTTATAGAAGAAACTTTTGGTTATGAAAATGCCCCTTTTAGTAGATGGAGTGAGTTCATCTTATCTATTTTGTGTGAAAAATAGATGATCATTTTGGTCAAATCAATTGCATTAGAGGAATATGTGACATGTGTTCTACTTTGGCTCTTTTTCCTTTGAATAATGAAGATATTGATGTCACAAAAATGATAACTTGCAAGGGTTACAAGTATGTAACGAATCAAACTAATTTTAGGAAAGGATCAAAATATTAGAATATGTTGAAGATGAGATGATTGTTGGAGCATTTGTGAAAAAATTTAAAAGTTTGATATAACCATATATTCGTCATGCATATGTTGAAAAGTGGCAAGCACAAAAATTTCAAAACTTAGAGATAAATTCCCACTTGGAACCATTTTATCAATTGTCAACTTTGTAGAAAACTATTCCTTTGTTCATCAAAAGGCTATTCAACCAAACTATTATTTTTTAGATCAGGTTACTATTATGGTACAAGTGTGCTATCATCATGCACAATTACATATGGATGGTATTCAAAGCACAATTGAAGCATGAGTCATCAAAAAAGAAT